>OY776276.1:61171618-61174853 GCA_963675445.1 Linnaemya vulpina | reverse complement strand
CAAAATATACAATAATTAATCGATGACATTTTTAAACAAATTCATTTAACTCGCAAAGATATTTCAGTTGTGCCATAATCCGGCTTAACCCCTGTCCCTACTCATTACATACCCGTAAAAGCTGAACGTATACAATGATTGGACCGTTATTAGTCTATCTTTTTTAAAAATTACATAATTTTTGCAAACAATAACTTATATCCTGAGAAACATGCGATTATAAGCTATCGCCAACATTTAAAGTTGCATTCAAAAATTCTTTTCTTTTTTTTTCAGAGGTAGAATAAATACTTTTAAAAAGGAACTTCTTTCCCCTTTGTACGATTTTTCTTGTTTTCAAGCCGTGTCAGCATATGGCCACTAAATATATTTCTGCCAAGCTTAACCGATCTAGTAACACTCAATAATGTTTTACAAGTAGGCGATTCAGCTGTAGACGATTTCCGGCTTGATTTTTTCACGCTGTTAGTTGTTTTTTTCTTATTATTGCAAGGAAGACAGTATTCTTATTTGATTTTATACCATATCTTCTTTTTTGGCGGATTTGAAAATATTACTACTCGAAAAATTTATAAAAACTGTAAAAGCATAACTAGCAATAGTGGCGCGAAACAGTTGTTGTTGACTGTTTGAAGTTATGTTTTACAGGGTAAACTTGAAGTGACAATATTATAAATATCTTCGTGTTCCAATAAATTTAAGTATATGTTGTTGCACCCGCAATGCAAAATATACAAAAAGTTTACTTTTTGAACAAAAATTGCAAAAGTAAGAAGAAATCAAATGCAAATTTAAATTTTTTTTAAAGAGTGTAATGATCGGTAGTTTAAAATTAAAGATAACTTAAATTGGTTGCACCCGCGATGTCGGTGTAAGATCAATCTCTGAAACATAACATATTTGTATATCTTCAGTGACAATTTCGCCGCTCAATTTAAGAATGGATATGTAAAGTTAAGTATGAATTCACTCAAAGCAGAATATGAATTCGATCACCTTGAATGGAACTTTTTCGCTTCCTCACACGGAAAAGGTGCTGTTGATGGAATTGGTTGAAGTGTCAAAAGATCAGTGTGGATCGCGGTTAAGCACGTAGCCTCTCTAAGAACGTCATCTTTAAATTTGTAGCAAATGAAGAAGCTAAAGAAAAGATAGCCATGCTGAATGATCAATGGGAAGGACTGAAAAATACACCAACCGTAACAATCTAATATTCAATCCAAACATTTCTTCCAATTTGAAGAGGCTCATAGGGTTTCTGTGGCGAGCACCTCGCTGTATCACTCTAAATTCACATTGGTTTTGAAGTCGCCAAAAACCACCGCTAATAGGCAGATAGTGATTGGGCCGATGACGACTTTGAACCTCTTAAAAACTCAAATTATAAAAAATAATTCCGGGTCCTGATATACACTGAATCCATCGCATAATCGGACAAGTGTTTCTTTGATATGTATGTGCTCTAAACTAAGTAAAAACAGCAAATGTTTAATTTTTTTTTTGCGTTTATGTGTACACTAGACTCTAATCTTACAACGGTATATTTTCAAAGAAAAACTAAATTTACTTAATTTTTTGTTCTCAAAGCATAATCGGACATCAATGCAATATCACCCGCGATTATTAAATATATTAATTATTCATTGTTTTTTTGTATTTTGTTTAAAGTTTTTAATATGGACTAATATTTTTAAGCTTAAGATCTCATTTTTATTAAATTATAAATTGTTTTTCAATATTTCGTCAGTCCTTTGTGTGACTGCTTCAGGAAATTTATTTTTTATTTGATATGAAAAAATTATTTTTATTTGATGTCCTTTGTTACTGTAATACATTTCAAAATATTAAGCCATATTAAGATTTATGTCTTTTTTGTTTGTGATCTGGAAAGGTTGGGCCAAATTTGTTGCAACCGCGATGGCAATTTGATCCTTCCTCCTGGCTTTTAAAATATCACATGAAAATTTTTATTAATTAATTTAAACTAAACATATTAAAATGTAGTCTATTAAATGCTAACTTGATTGAAAATGTTTTTTATTTAATTAGGTTAAACTAAAAAAGGTGTCTAAATGTTGCACCCGCGATAATGGAATAACCCAAGAAATACAATTTAAAAAACATGTGATGTAGATGGGGAAAAATCCCTATGTACGATGGTTATGTAATTATTGAAACAGAGGAGTACACAACTTGGAATATAAAATACTAAGTAACTATTTACACGGAACAGTTAGTTTGATAGGAGAGGTATTTAGTGAAAAGTAGTATAGAAGTTATCTTTCGAAATGCAGTTGACCCTATGGTATATATTTTTATGGTCTTGTGAAAATTATCTAGTTAATATAGCCCATGTTCAACAACCTAAGTTTCAGTAAAGAAATCGTCATAGGCTTATGAAAATATATGTGCATTTTGAAAGACTTAATATATCTTAATATCAGAGTATGTAGACGACAATCACAAGTATTTAAAATGCACTGGAAGAAAGTGTGCAAATGCAATTTATATTTACCTTATATGGAATAGTTTCCCTATAAATAAAACTTACCGTTTTTATTTAAATATGCCATTGTCTTTATTGCTACTTGGTATGTTTCTATAATATCTCCATCAGAAACGGTCTCTGCCAATTTTAAATATTTATCGTTCTTTTCTTTTAGCCACAAATACAAATTCGTTGCTAACTGCGTCCCCAAAGGTTTCGTTAAGACAAGATGATCTCCATCCTTAGCATTGTGAGGCCTATAAACATATTAAAACAAAAATTTTTCGATCATACCTCACGTATATATATGTATACATGTATATACATATATATATATATATATATATATATATACATATATATATATATATATATATATATATACATATATATATATATATATATATATATATATATACATACATATATATATATATATATATATATATATATATATATATATATACATACATATATATATATATATATATATATATATATATATATATACATACATATGTATATATATATATATATATATATATATATTCACATATATATATATATATATATATATATATATTTATATATATATATATATATATATATATATATATTCACATATATATATATATATATATATATATATATATTTATATATATATATATATATATATATATATATATATATATATTCACATATATATATATATATATATATATATATTTATATATATATATATATAT
>OY776276.1:61166618-61169118 GCA_963675445.1 Linnaemya vulpina | reverse complement strand
GGTTAAAAGAAGAACGAAAAACATATCGGGAAAAGTCAGAAAATAAAAATAATAACGTGAGTCAGAACAAGCCGAAGAACAATAGTGAATTAAAGTGTTTTAATTGCGGTTCAAAGGGACACAAGTCGAAAGAGTGTAAAAATAAAGAGAAGGGAACAAAATGTTTCCAGTGTAACAAATTCGGTCATATCGCTAAAGACTGTTGAGAAAAAACAACTGAGAATAAAACCAATACTCGTATATTAAAATCGCAAAATTTAACAATGACAAAAAGTGTAAAAATCGGCGGTCGTGAATACACTGCTTTGTTCGATACCGGTAGCAAGTTTAGCATAATGAGTGATATTGTGTTTAAGAATTTGGATGGCGCGAAATTGGATAAATGTGACTTTCATCTCGTTGGTTTCGGTCAGAATAAAACAAAACCCGATGGACAAGTAAAATGCGATATCGAAATCGAAAATGAGACCTACAATGTTAATTTCGTAGTGATTTCATTCAAATTTATAGACATTGACGTTATTATCGGTGAAAACATTTGTAAATACGCGGAAATAGACATTCGTCGCGACGGTTTGCATTTTAGAAAAATTGAAAGTGATAATGAATTTGCCGTGATGAAAATAGATATAGCACCATGTGAAATCGATATAGATCCAAGTGCCAGTCTATTTGCAAAACGAAAAGTAGTTGACATGGTAGAGAACTATCAGCCGCAAAAATGTAAAACTACTAGTGTTGAAATGACCATTGTTCTTAAAGAAGACGAACCAATATTTTCGCGACCACGACGATTACCTCCGGCAGAAAGAAAAGCAGTTGAAGACCAGGTTGACCAATGGCTACAAGAAGGTCTGATAGAACCATCTGATTCGGAATTTAGCAGCCCTATTGTCATGGTGAAAAAACGAGACGGCTCCCTACGACTATACGTTGATTATAGAAGAGTGAACAAGGCTATTGTTAAAGATCGTTATCCACTGCCATTGATTGAAGATCAATTAGATAGACTACAAAATGCCAAAATATTCAGTTCCATCGACCTTAAAAACGTATTTTTCCATGTAAATGTTGCAGAAGCAAGCAGAAAATATACTTCTTTTGTCACCCACAATGGGCAATACCAATTTACAAAGGTACCATTTGGATTGTCAAACTCTCCGGCAGTGCTTCAAAGATTCATCAACACAATTTTTCGTGATTTGACTCGTTCAGGCGTTGCTTTGCCGTACGTTGATGACATAATCATCCCAGCCGGGGATGAGGAAGAGGCTCTCAAGAACTTAGAGACTGTAATACAACTTTGTCGTGACTATGGTTTAGAATTAAACGTAAAGAAATGCAAGTTTTTGAAGAAGAAAATTGAGTTCTTAGGCCATATTATTGAGAATCAGCAAATCTCCCCATCGCCTGGTAAAGTCGAAGCTGTTTTAAGATTCCCGATCCCAAAGAACTTGAAGCAACTTCAAAGCTTCTTAGGATTAGCAGGTTACTTTAGGAAATTTATTCCCCAATTCTCCTTGATTGCCAAACCGCTTACTGACTTAACAAAGGCTAATACGAAGTTTTGAAGCGTTTAATAAATTGAAAAGCATGTTGACTGTTAAACCTGTCTTGAATATATTCAATCAAAATAGCGAAACCGAAGTGCATACAGATGCGTCAATTGAAGGGTATGGTGCAGTCTTAATGCAGGTGTCATCAAGTGGTGGAAACCTGCATCCGGTCTATTACATGAGCAGAAAGACTTCAGATGCTGAGAGGAAGTATTCTAGCTATGAACTCGAGATATTGGCTGTCATCGAAGCGCTAAAAAAGTTTAGGGTGTACCTTCTTGGACTACACTTTAAAATCGTCACTGATTGTAACGGGTTTACGAAAACTTTGGAGAAAAAGGACCTTTCTACAAGAGTTGCGAGGTGGGTTCTACTGTTGCAGGAGTATGACTATGAAGTCGAGCATCGCGCTGGAGTTCGAATGAAGCACGTCGACTCATTGAGTAGATATCCAGTTATGATGATAGGTGAGGATTCTACTTTGACGAAGATTAAACAAGCCCAGATGAAAGACGAAGCACTGCAAACAATATTTTCCATACTCAAAGATAGAGGTGAATATGACGGCTATTTTACGAAAGGTGATGTTTTGTACAAGTTGGTTGACGGCTATGAAGTGATCGTTGCTCCGAAGGGGATGCAAAGAGAGATAATTCGACTAGCTCACGAAAAAGGTCACTTTGCAGTTAAAAAGGTTAAAAAGCTTATAAGACGAGAGTATTATATTCCAAAGTTGGAGCAGAAAATCGAATTTCACATATCGAACTGTATACCGTGCATCATAAACAATAGGAAACGAGGAAAGCAGGAAGGTGAACTTCATTCTCTCAACAAAAGGGATATACCTCTTCATACGTACCACATCAATCATCTAGGACCTTTAGAGTCAACTTCGAAGCAGTATAAACACATTCTCGCTGTAGTGGATTCATTCACAAAATTTT
>OY776276.1:61156618-61159118 GCA_963675445.1 Linnaemya vulpina | reverse complement strand
AATGGATATATTCCTTCAACAAGCACAAGTAATCCAAATAACTCAAGTGAATATCACCCAGACCTACAAGTTCGCAGAACTTTAAGAAATCGTCGAGAGGTATCACGTTACCAAGCAGAGGATTTCCGAAAACATTAAAAACTTAAATTGTATTTTACTAAAAAATCATATAAAATTCTAATTCGTATTCCAGATGTAACTCTCAAACTTATACTATTTTAAACCATGAGTTAATTTGAATTATTAAATTTTATAATTTTGAATAATTATTTAAAGATTTTGGGGTAAGTTATGTAATATATTTGAATAAATCCTGATATCATTAAATCTACTCCATATTAATCATCATACTTTAATCTTAAATAATACAACTCTTATATTTAATCCATAAAGTTGCGTCTCTGTAAATAGTATTTATAAGAAAATATTCAGGTATGTTCTGGATTCTACTTTGAGGTAAAAGTAATTTGTAACCACTTCAATTTGACGCTTTGGTGTTCTGCATTTCACTTTTTACTTTTCATTTCCGTTTTGTTTTCGAACATCAATTTGTAGTGAATTGCACTGTTCTAGAAACTACTTTAACACAAAAAGAAGTAGTTTGAAAATACTTTTAAATTTTATCGTGAAACTGAAAATTTTTTGCCGAAATATGTAAGTATCATTACAATGCAATTAAATAAAACGCTCAGGTTAAGATATTTTTGTTTGAATGAATATTTTGCATAATTGTAGGGGGAAACATAAGAATACCACACAGGATGCAATATTGTTACGATTTATGCAAAACAATCCAGATCTGGCAAAAGGATTTGCAAAAGGAGACCGTGTAAAGTTAGAAGAGTTGTGGAAAGAACTTACCGTTGAATTAAATAGTAATGGTCCTCCAACAAAGGACACATCTGGTTGGAAAAAGGTAAGCTACATTGTTCAAATAAAATGAATTACTTTTTAGTAACTGACAGTTTCTTTACAGGTTTGGATGGATTGGAAGGCATTAGTGAGACGAAAAATCGCGCATAATAGTTCGGAGACCAGAGCGACTGGTGGAGGGCCATTTAATAAATTTGTGCTTACAAAAATGGAGGAAGCTGTTGGTCAGTTGTGTGGGATATTCACAGTCATCGAAGGCGTTGAAAACGCACTGGATTTTGGTGATGCACACACAGAAGAAGAAATTATAGTAGACTGCAATTATCTGCTAGAAGATATTGCTTCCACCAGTAAGGATGCTTCCACCAGCAAGGCAGCTTCCACCAGCAAGGCAGCTTCCACCAGCAAGGCAGCTTCCACCAGCAACACTGCTACTCCGACTCCAAAACGTCAGAAAGACACGAGTTGGAATGACATTATGAAAGAGTGTATGAAAGGTCAGACTGATGCTATGGTGTCAATTGCGCAACAGCTCAAAGAATTTTGTAATGATAAAGACCATATAAAGTGCACAACAGATTTAAAACGAGAGGTTAAGGACACTAATCGTGAACTCAAGGCAATAAGAAAAAGCATTCAAAACCACATCGAAGAAAAAGGGAAACATTATGTTCGAATGGAACACCTGAGAGAGGAGGAAATTAAAATAAAAAAAATAAAATTAGAGCTAGAGGAATTAAAGTTCAGTTACCATAGAAAAAATATGTGATTTCTAGTTGTGTGCCTTATTTTTATATACATAGGTTCTTAACTTCTAATTTGTACATTTCCCAATCAAATTCCGGTTTTTAAAAAAACAAATTCAGAATTTTCCAAATCAAATTGGGTATCTTACAAATCAAATTCAGCATTTTTAAAACCAAATTTGTCAATTTGAAAATCAAAATCAGCCTTTTTTGAATCAAATTCCTTTGAAGTCCTAATTTTGATTTTTAAAATGCAGAATTTGGATTGAAGAATGCTGAACCTATACATACATATGTAAAATTGAAGTTGTTCCTTTTTTATTTTATTTTTTAATAATTAATTTTCATTGATCTCGCTATAGTTAAAGTTTAAGTACACAGAATGTGCTGTTGATTTCTTTTTGTTTTTTTAATTAGATAAAAATGTCAACTGATTTATAAAAAAGAATTTTAAGTTTTATTAAATAATAAAATTAAATAAAAAATCGATATTTGATATTTTAATAACTAAAGTCGATTTGCGATATCATCTCTTATTGAGGCGGCTACGGAATCTGTTATTAATTCATCAAAATCATCGTTATCATTTTCATTTCTTAAGTTTATTTCTTCCATATCTTGTACATTAAAATGTCTGCAAATATTATGCAGCGCACAGCACACGTTTATAATTCGAATTACCTTTAAGGGCTGATACGGAAGGATGTGAGCAAGGCATCGAAAGCGGCTTTTCAGCACACCAATAGTTCTTTCAACTACATTCCGTGCTGATGCATGTCTTTCATTAAATTTGTGTTGAAGTGTACCAGCCTGAGGATCCCTATAAGGAGTTAGTAAAAATGGTTGAAGAGCATAGCCCGCGTCACCCAACAACCACTTGC
>OY776276.1:61019118-61144118 GCA_963675445.1 Linnaemya vulpina | reverse complement strand
ACTTGTACAGCACCACTTCGCCAGGAATCTTTGATTGTATAGCCATGTTTAGTTCAGTAATATCTTTGTTCTTTGCCGCTAAAATTGATCTGGCACTCAACCATGCATGGCATGCATATTGTTGTGTTATGTAAGTGAAAGCACATTCAAAAAATGCCTCTTTTGACTGTACGAAACGGCAAAAATAATTTGGCAATGTTATCAATCCAGTGTCATCAATAGGCGTTGCACCGTTCCCAATTTTCGGCAATTGCTTAGAGAAGTTATCAGCAGATGGATCATTCTGCAACTGAACACGAACGTTAATAGTGAGTTTCAATATTTTAACAAATCTAAATAAAAATGAAGACTTTAAGCAAGCGTTAATTTTATCGGCAACTGCCGATCTAGGAAAGACGGGCAATGAAATCAACGCACCACCAAACAACTCAGAATTATCTCGGAGATCTTTCATTGTTCTTTCCAAAGCTTCAACAGATTTCTTATTCGCGTACTCATGCATATGACGTGGGCTGTGCATGGACCGTGTATCATATTTTGCACATCAACATCATAGAATTCTAGATCATTTATTTGATCTGGAATTTCAGAACATGTAACATTGTCAACTTCATGCGATGTAATTTTGTTCACCAACCATATCGAAATGTGAGCGTGTGGCAAGCCACGCTTTTGCCATTCTACAGAATACATCCAGAACTTCACTTCACCAAACACTTTAGTTTTCACGCTAAAGCCCATAAGCGCTTTCAATTTCTGCTTAAAAGCACGGGAAGTGATATCATGCCGGTTGGTAGGACTTTGACCAGCGAATAAATTCCCTTTAATGTCGCTCCATTGCGGGTTACACGTAAATGTTATAAATAAATCTAGTCGCCCGTAATGACGCACATAAGTCATTGCATCCTGTGCGTACTCATGCATATGACGTGAGCTGTGCATAATGTATTTAAATATATATGATTTTAGTGTTGTATTTATATGTAATTTATTTCATAGATCCCGAAGTTGTGATTTAGAAAAGTTAAGTATATATATTAAATTAATGGTTTGACCAAAATTTAATTATAATGTATTTAAAAACGAATCGTATTTCAGTTTTTCAAAATATTAACCCAATAAATATTTCGAAATGATTGCAGTGTTCACTAAAATGGCTATTACTCATAAAGCAATACACACACAGAAACTGTATTTACATAAAAACCTTGGTATTGACGTCACCTTTCATATAAACTTTGCAGAAACAAAATCGGTTCACGCATTCCGGAGAATATCAATTACTAACACAATGAAACTTATTTATATATATATATATATATATATATATATATATAAATATATATATATATATATATATATATATATATATACATATATATATATATATATATATATATATATATAAATAAATAAATATATATATATATATATATATATATATATATATATAAATATATATATATATATATATATATATATATATAAATATATATATATATATATATATATATATATATAAATAAATATATATATATATATATATATATATATATATAAATTTAAAAAGATTTAATACTCCCAGCTTTCAAGTTTTTGTGGCATCTTTCGGACATTAATGCCCAGTATTTGACTTCGTAGTTAAGTTCTATTTAAAGTTAAAGTCTACTTAAATACAAAACTCATTTTTGCAGATCATATTTAAATTCAACTTAAATAAAACTCATTGGACACTTAAATGGTATTTAAATAGAGCACAGTAAACATATGACTGACTTTTTTTCTTTTAAGAACAAGAAAACATTGTGATGTTGAGAAAAACTTTGAAAAAAATATTTAAAAAAGTTACAAAAATAGGAACAAGTTTACAATACGTTTCATTCTCCGATTTTTATGAAACTTTTGTCATCGGTAGTACTTTAGAATCTAAGAATTGTGGTAAAAAAATTTTGGAGCGGACGCTCTTAGTTTGGGAGTTATGGGCCTCTAAAGTTCAAACATATATGTGCCTATAACATCCTTTATATAACCGGTACATAGTTGATATGGGTCTTGTAAATACCTTTCAAACGGTATATAGCAACCTGTGGTTGTGCTGATTCGGAAAGGGTAGCGGTTAAAAATTCATATTTTTGTTCTGACTTTTTCTGCAAAAGTACCGTTAAATCGAAAAGGGTTCTATATAACGGTTTTTTATTGTATAGTAAAATAGATAGAAGACATTCATACCTTTCATTTGACATCTGTATCATAAATATCTGATAAGTAATGAAGACACTACAGAGGACTTAAAACCTAAAAGTTGAAGATAGTTATGTTTTCACAGAACTACACATATTAAGTATACAAATATATACAATCTGTAAAGATTTTCTGCATTGCCGGCCTCCGGCCGGGCTTCAGCATTTTCTCCTCTACGTATGTCGAACAGTGGCTTCGCTGAGGAGAGATTTTTTGCATTGCCGGCCTCCGGCCGGGCTTCACCATTTTCTCCTCTACGTATGTCGAACAGTGGCTTCGCTGAGGAAAGATTTTCTGCATTGCCGGCCTCCGGCCGGGCTTCAGCATTTTCTCCTCTATGTATGTCGAACAGTGGCTTCGCTGAGGAAAGATTTTCTGCATTGCCGGCCTTCGGCCGGGCTTTAGCATTTTCTTCCCTTACATATGTGTATACTCATATATTGCAAAAACAATTATGCAAGTAGCAAAAACATTAACAACTAAACCTGTTATACATTTGTATGCGTACACTTCTAATAACGAGATTGTTTCACATGTGTATGAAATGTTTCAACGTTCAGTAAAATCATACCTGACATTATTTTAAGTTTTAAATCCTTTGTAGAGTCTTCATTCCTTATTAGATATATAGGATATAGGTGTCAAAAGAAAGGTATGAAAGTCTTCTATCCATTTTACTATATAATAAAAAACCGTTATATATACCCCTTTTCGATTTAACGGTACTTTTGTAAAAAAAGTCAATACAAAAATATGAATTTTTAAACGCTATCCTTTCCAAATCAGCATAACAAGACCTTTCTAACAATACCCATATCAACTATGTACCGGTTATATAAAGGATGTTATAGGCACATATATGTTTGAACTTTAGAGGCTCATAACTCCCAAACTAAGAGCGTCCGCTCCAAAATTTTTTTACCACAATTCTTAGATTTAAGAGTACTACCGATGACAAAAGTTTCATAAAAATCGGAGAATGAAACCTATTGTAAACTTAAGCCCAAATATATAGTTAATAATCAATAGAATAAAGTAAAATATCAAAAAAATAATATTTATTATACAAATAGACTCTTAACATAGTTGAAAAACTTAAAGTAATTTAATGCACAATACTTGAAATATATTGAATCATAAGCAAAACACATGTTTTCTGAACAATGGAGGTTTTTGTTTACATATTTCATGGTGCTACCACATTTATCGCATAAATTAATTGAAGTATTTAAATATGACTGAAAAACTCAAAGCTTATTTAAACACAACTTAAGTTTATGCAAAAATTTACTAATTTTGTACTTAAGTACGAAGTTAAAAACTGGACATAAGTCGCGGAGTATGAGGTTAGCATCAATAGAATACAAAAACCATTCCTAATAATACCCATATAAAAACTTACATGATAATAGCTTCCCTTTTCACCACAGCAGTAGCAATCCCTCCTATTACACACCAGGGGTTTATGTTTATATTCTGAATGAAAGCCCTAGATGACGCCAAAAACGCAGAATCTTTAAATCCTTTTGCAATCATTGGCATAACTATATTTCGCTCGTCTTCTGTTAATTCTTCAGGCGAAGTTAAAATTAATTTAATATTGTCAATATCAGTTACTCCTACCGAGTAAATATCACTAACAACGTTTGCTAATGCAATTTTACCCATTACATACGGATCATCTACTAATGGATAAAAGAAATCGACTGTTTGTATAAGCGATATATTTTCATATTTTTTTAATGGTATAACTGCGCAGTCCATTCCAGATCCTTTACGAATATTGATGTTACTTGATGTAGTTGGAGATATGTTAATGGTAATATGAATGTATTTGTTACCTATAATATCCTGCGATTTTCTTGTATCGATTAATTGTAAAATTTCTGCACCCTTGAGATACTTTAGTAAAGATTCTCGGGGAATTTTACAACCTCACCCGCGTAGAGTCGAGAACTTAGTTAGTTGAAAATCGACTGGCAGCCCAAATTCTTCCGGACGAAACATCTTACAATGACAATTGTACTTATTCTTTAGCCACAATATAAAGACACAAAATAAAAAAAATTTGTTTTTCGGAAATATATTTCAGCCGGCCGTAGAACTGCAAAACAATCGATAGTTTTATTTTTGGCTGACTATCAATGGTGCGACTATTGACAGCGATATTATGGGACTATTTATTTAACGCAGGCTTTTCGCCGCCGTTAAATTTTATATTTATTTTCCAGTTTGTCTATATATATATATATATATATATATATATATATATATATATATATATATATATGTATATATATGTTTGCGTTTACTTAATGTTATATAAGAGCAATTAAATTTTTAAAAAGTGATATCCTAAATTAACTCATTTTCTTCGGCTAAAAAATGTATTCAAACTTAGCTACATATATCATGCGGCAGCGGCTACGTTAATCAAACAATTACTTTAAAACCAAAATAGGTGATGAAATATTTTCTTTTTGTCAAAAGGATAAAGAGCCTATACACATAAAACCAAATGAAGTACTTACAAGATTTGTATCTAATTTTACTCCGTAAATTTCTTTTCAAACAGAACCTACTTTTTTACTAGAATTTGCAAAAAGAAAATACAGTTTAAATACATATAAAGGAAATTGGTAATGCAACTCTAATGTTTTTTAAGTTTTACTACAAAACAAGGCAGATTAAACAGGTACTCGCACTAGTACAGCAATCTACAACAGTAACAACCACACGTATTTTGTTGGTAGAACATTACATGGGAATGTCAAAATCTTATGACATTTGCTTGAAAAAAACATGGCTGAATAAATGTCATTTCAATGTTTTGTGTTCATGAAGGTAGACGAGGCAGATTAAGGTAATTATTAATTTTATAAATTGAAATATATTATATGCTAAAATGTTTCTTGTTCTTTTAGCTTTCTTTTTGTTTATACAAAACACGAATTTCTCCATGAGATCCATCTGCTTTTGTTGGTGGCAGTCCATTTTTGTTTTCTAAGGAATATGATGTGTTATTTTCTTGGTGGAGAAATTCTTATATTGGATGAGAGTCGTAATGCTTTATTCAAGCGTAAAAATTTTGTCTCTGCCTTGCTGGGGCTTTTCTGCGGTTTAGAATCCATTTTCTTCAAGTTATATATGTTGACGACAAGTAAAATCTCAGATGGTTATTAATATATTCAATGTACGGCAGCAGGAGTATGATGTTCTTGAAGCCCCAATCAAATGTGTCATATGCGTGTATTCGCTAATATCAATGCTTAAGATATTCTGCACATCACTATGGCCATTAGGAAAATAATCACTCCATTTGAGAGCACTGTGGATACAAAAACCCGATTAAGGTAATTATTAATTTTATAAATTGAAATATATTATATGCTAAAATGTTTCTTGTTCTTTTAGCTTTCCTTTTGTTTATACAAAACACGAATTTCTACATGAGATCCATCTGCTCAAATGTAATGTTACCCCGTCAAATGTTTTAGATCATAAACATATACCTCCTTTTGCGGATCCTATTCTAAACGTATGTAATTAGAGGCCAATTTTACAGGATTTCCTTTAAATCCATGGGCATTTTGCATTGACTTGAAAAATTCTAAATTGTCTTCTTTGGTGTCTTTGAAATAAGCTAGTTCGTAAGTTTTATTCAACTTGACTTTCCTGTGTGCCTAGGAATATTTATCATGTCTTTCTGAGATTTTAAATACGTTAGAGCAATTAGCTTATATAAATATTAATATAGCAAAAACAAATGTTCATTAAATTAATAGCATTAAAATTTTGGTTATATAAATGTACACATATATACATACATATATGTAATAATAATTATTTTTTATTAAAACTGTTAGTAATACGAGCGCATATGGTCTGGTTACCGGCGCCTTTTTTGCATATATTTTATGAATTAATTTGTAAAGTATATTATTTATAAATAAATAAATAATTAAATAAAACGAATAATTTGCAAAATATTTTATTTCAAAAACAAAAGCCTGCATTTATTATGCTTGCATTTCATTGGTTCTTACACCAAATCTTCAGTAGACTTTTACCAAAAACAAACAAATTAATTGCTATTTTAAAATAAAGTATTTGTTTGTTTTTGGTCAAGTATGTCTATATGCACGCATTTATTGGATAGTGATGATGATGATGATTATTATTCTAAGATGGACGATAAAAACCTAGTTATACATGTGAAAAAATCAACATCCGCAAAAGCAGGTGGGATATCTCAACGCTACTTGTGGTATAGCATTGGGCATTAGATACATTCTACCACCTTTGATGATGTGTCCCGGATGAAAGTGATCCGAACATATCGACGAAGTGGCAGAGAATTGCATGTTGCAAATTTCACTCCACTTGTCGCGTCTGCGCTTATCACTGGGAACAGTGAATAAGGTCACATTCGCTTCCTTTTTCTTTTTACATAAGGAATAGCGACGCATCTTCACTTTTTTATTTGTCTGAAATAACAATTAATTTTAATTTTATAAATTTAATTTCGAAAGTTAAAGCTTTTTTCACCTTTTCAAATTAATAAATTGTGAATAAAATCTTAATCACTTATATATATCTATATGACTCAAATATAAGTATGTATATATATATATATATATATATATATATATAGATATAATTTATTTTTCACTTTTATTCACTGCCTTGGCTTGCTCTTACACTTTTTAACTTTTGCTTTTTTTCTATTGAAAAATAAAGCTTGTAAATAAACTTTTGACATTTTGCTGGTACGTAAACAAAGGCCAGCTGCGCTACCGAAAGTACCTGTTTAATCTGCCTTGCTATAAAACACATAACCCCTACAAGAAATGAATGACTGAAACTAATACACAAAAACATTTTCACTAACACAATTAAAAATATTTTAATCTAACAGCGTTACCATTTTTGGATTTTTCATACCCATATTCTTACGATTTGTTTTTAGTTGATCAAATATATACTTTTTCAGTATGTTTGTTTATGTACAAGTTCAATGAAGTTGCAAAAATAGTTATATAATAAACCAATTAACAAAACTTACTTAAATTTACACTAAAAGTTGTTTTAAATGTTCCACGAGATTCAGAGATTTTTGGAGCATGAGAAATACATATATATAGGAATTAAGAAAAGAAGTATGAGCGACAACGCTGGTTTTTACAGGCTAGAATACTGTGTGCAACAGTAAGACAATAAATTTGTCAACCTTTTGTATAGAAAAGTTTCTAAATTGAAGAAAAATAAAATTTACAATATAATATAAAATAAAGTGAATTTCGAATACTAACGACCTATTATGATGTCCGCTGATGATCATTTGGGATACGGAGAAAAGGACACTACAAGAGGTAAAACTATCTTTTGTAAACTCTTGCGGTGATACTTTATTCTTATATTGCAACTGATGACAGTTTCCTCGCTTTCTAGGAAATGTTGGAATTAGCTGTACGGGAGATGTCGATTTCATTTTATTGGGCGGTGAAAAACAAACAACAAGATATAAAACTAAATTTATTTCCATCTTTAGATGAATGAAACTATTGACAATGTATACTCTTGGTGATCGTGACCTGAATATCTCCATACGGGTATACTCCATACATAGTAATCACGACGACCTTAGCGTTTTTGGTGGCTTGTTCTTAGGGTTTGTTGCCTACCACGGGGTTATTTAATTATTTTGGTCGATGGACTAATATCAGTAAGTTTTGTGTATGTTAAAATATAAAACAAGCATATATGTATGTATATATAAATAATAATTTGCTATAATATAATTGAAATGATATTAAATGCGTTTTATTTCATCGAATTTGGTTAGGTTAGGATTGTTAGCAACCCCGTCATCGGTGACACCATACCCGTAAAGGGTGACCGGTCACCAGTGAAACCATAAAAGTCATTAGAGAAAAATTTATATAGAACAAAAATATTAGAGTAAGTAGTTTGAATATATGTTTAACAGGCGATAATATACCACAAGTTAGAAAGGGATGCAAGATCACACGTACACAAAAGTTTTAGTATACAGAAAGTTATAGGTGCTACAAGATTTTGAAAAGTTCAAAATCGTCAAGTATGTCTTATTTTAACTATTGACTTACATATTAACAACTAAGAGCCCAGGTCAAATACCGCTAGCTGCAATCAAAAGCTTACTAGGTTACGCGTTAATTGCAATGGTTGTCATATATCAAAACTGTTCCTAAAGAAAGTTATAGGTGCAACAAGATTTTGAAAAGTTTAAAAAAAGTCAAGTATGTCTTATTTTAACTATTGACTTATATATTAAAAACTAAGCGGCCGCGCCAAACTCCGCTACCTGCAATCAAAAGTATACTAAATTACGTGTCGATTGCAATAGGCGTCATATATCAAAGCTATTCCTAAAGAAAGTTATAGGTGCAACAAGATTCTTAAGAGTTGAAAAACGCCAAAATATTTCTTTTGCTTATTACTTAAAATCTAAGGATTTTTAAATTTGCAGTTTATGGTGAGAAGTTTTGTTTCAATTCCGCTTGTTCTTTATACATGTCTGGCATCATTAGGTAACATTTATACATATATATATTGTTACGTTTTTAGACCTTTTCGTAAAAACGGTTTTATTACTTATCCTTCAAGGATTCGTTTTATTGCATCAAATTAAAACACGGACAAATTAATTTAAGAAATATAACACGACAACAATTTATTTATTACTTTATTTACACGAGTACTTGTACTACTCAACACTTAGCGATGTTAACACGTCTATGTTTGATATCACACTGATTATTGCTGAGTTCTGGCAGCGCCTTTATATAGCAAAAATGACGTCGTCTGGTAACCTCGCGAAAGTTCTGGGTATGGTGGTTGTATTTTACTTGGCATGTGTGTGTTTGTATGACAATGCTGACTTGTTTGGTTTGCTTATGGTAACTATGTGTGTTTGAATGTATGAGTGTTCTGTGTGTTTTGCCTATGGTAACTATGAGTGGTTGTATGAATGAGTGTGTGGTTTTGTTTCTTCTACGTGTATATGGCTGTGTATACTTGTGAATCTGTTTAGCTTTATTAGCAGCGAATACTTGCATACAAGATCATTAAGAATAACATCTCTTAGCATTTATGTTGCTATGTTTGTTGTTGTTGTGGTTTACTCTTATTGGCACAGCCTTGAATGATCTTGTATATTCTGGAGTATTCCATTTCCGTTAATTTCAATATTATCTATATAGTGTTGACCAGGGTTGTAACATTTTGACAACTATAGATTAATTGGTAGTGCTGCCAAGTACATACAGCCACATTGTCGTTTATTTTAAATCTATTTCTAATCTTTGTAACACTGCCGCCCACTTAAGCCTGTTCGTCCCGAATAGGCATACAATCACCTCTTCCATAGTGCGCCAATTGTTCGAGATGTACTATCTTCGTTTTCGAACTTGGGCTATTGTGCTTCTGTATCCGGTATACAACGTCATTCACTCTCTTAATCACTTTATACGGGCCATCCCAGTGAGTCTGTAATTTTGGGGACAATCCTTTCTTCCGTTGTGGGTTATACAGTAAAACCAATTGTCCTTCCATAAATCCCTCCGAGTTTGCTGCGCGGTCATACCTAGCCTTCATCTTGTCACTGACCAACTTGATTCTATTGCGCACGATCTCATGCAGTTCGTTTAAGTCCTCCTTCTCCTGGGACGTAATAGCTCCTTCCTCTTCAGTTGGCTTAACACCAAATTCCAAATCACCAGGTAGTTTTAGTTCCGTCCCGAAGATAATTTTGGCTGGCGTTCTCGATGTTGAGTCGTGTACAGCTGACCTATATGCCTTTAAAAATTTGGGATGTGCTCGTCCCAATCCCTCTGATAGGTGCTTACTACTTTTCGTAGGTACTCTTCTAAGGTGCGATTGAACCTTTCTACCATGCCATCAGACTGTGGATGCAGCGGCGTCGTTCTGGTTTTCTTTATCCCATACAGCTCGCACATTTCCTTGAATATGGCAGACTCGAAATTCCTTCCTTGGTCGGAATGTAATTCTATTGGGACACCATAGCGACATACCCAGTTGTTGACGAAAGCATTTACAATTGTCTTTGCTTTCTGGTTAGGTATAGCATATACCTCTGGCCATTTACTGAAATAGTCCATTACCACAAGTACATAACGATTTCCGGCTTCGGTAATGGGAAAGGGACGTGCCACATCCATTGCGATCCGCTCGAATGGTGCTCCTGAGTTGTATTGTTGCAGCTGTCCCCGGCTCCTTCTTACTGGGCCTTTGGCTGCTATGCACTGTGGGCAGTTTGCTATCCAGTCAGCTACGGCTTGTTGACATCCAACCCAATAAAAACGCTGCTTCAGTTTCTCAAGTGTTTTTGTTACTCCAAGATGAGCGCCACTGGGTCCATTATGAAACTCCTGTAAGACTTTACTTATCTTGGAGTATGGCACAACTATTAAATTTGAAGTTTCTTTGCCATCTACACTTTCCCATACGCGGTATAAACACCCTTTTATTACCTTAAGGCTGTTCCACTGAGCCCAATAAGATTTGGCGAGTGGGCTTTCAGCCGAAATTTCATTCCGAGATGGTCGTCTGTCCTCTTCTTTGGCCGCTATAATTTTCCTTATTATATCGTCGTCCCTCTGTGCCGCTGACCAGTCTTCATCAGGGCCGATGTGCATTAGCCGAACATCCACAACGCCTTCCTTTTGTTCGGTTCTAACACAATGTTTACACTCTAAACAGCACGGTCTTCTCGAAAGAGCATCCGCATTGTTATGCTTTGTGCCCCTTCTATGCTCAATGCTGAAGTCGTAGCTCTGCAGGCGCTCAATCCACCTTGCCAGTTGCCCTTCAGGATTTTTAAACTTCAATAGCCATCTTAGTGCAGAATGATCGGTCCTTAATGTAAAGTGTTGACCATACAGGTACTTATTGTAATGTTTAATGCATTCCAATACCGCCAGAAGCTCACGTCGTGTCACACAGTAGTTCCTCTCAGGTTTTGAGAGTACACGGCTATAGTACCCTATGACCTTCTCAGTGCCATTTACTACTTGGGATAGCACACCCCCTATGCCATAGCCGCTCGCATCAGTATCCAGCACAAATTTTTCTCCAGCTATGGGATACGCTAGCACTGGTGACGTACATGATAATTCTTTGAGTTTCTGGAAGGATTTTTCCTGTGGCTCGCCCCAATGGTATGGTCTTGACTTCTTTGTCAGCTCATGCAAGCTTGCAGCTACACTGGCAAAATTCGGCACAAAACGTCTGTAGTATGTGCAAAGGCCCAAAAAGCTGCGCAGTTCATGAAGATTTTTAGGTTGACGCCAGTCCTTACTGCTTTTATTTTATCTTCATCTGTTGAGATTCCGTCTGCTGTAACACGATGCCCCAAATACTTTACTTCTTTCTGGAACAATGCACATTTCTTCAAGCTGAGTTTCAATCCAGCTGATGATATCCGTTGAAGAACTTCTGCCATGTTTTTGAGGTGCTCATCAAAAGTTTTCCCCATCACGATTATGTCATCGAGATATACCAAGCATGTCTTCCAGTGAAGTCCTATCAGTACCTTCTCCATTAGGCGTTCAAATGTGGCCGGAGCATTGCAGAGACCAAATGGTATGACTTTGAACTGCCATAATCCGTTGCCGACACTGAAGGCAGTTTTCTCCTTGTCTTTCTCTGCGATCTCCACTTGCCAATATCCGCTTCGCGAGTCCAGCGTAGAGAACCATTTGGTACCAGCTAGCGTGTCCAAAGTGTCATCGATCCTGGGGAGCGGATAACTGTCCTTCTTGGTTATGTCGTTGAGCTTCCTGTAGTCTACGCAGAATCTAGTACTGCCATCTTTCTTTTTAACTAAAACTACAGGCGAACTCCAAGGACCAGAAGATGGCTCAATTACGCCATCACGCTCCATTTCACTTACAAGCTCTTTTACTTTGTCTCGCTTTGCTAGGGGTACGCTTTTGGGTGGCTGTTTAATCGGCCTAGCTTCGCCTGTGTTAATTTCATGTTTAACCAATGCAGTTCTACCCTGGCTTTGGCTTCCCATGGCGAAGATACTGACATGCCTTTTTAGTAACTGCTTGGCTTTATTTTTATCGGTCGCTGATAGACCTGCTACCCATTTCTCTACGTATTCCTCCAATTGTTCACGTTCTTTTGCGGACAAATTATTAGGCTCTATCTTCTTCTCGCAGTTTATTATTGCCTCTGCTGGAGTACACTGGCCAACATCGGAATTTTCTTTGATGACTTTTTCATGGTCTGACAAGTTAAGCACTCTTATAGGGACTATTCCTCCTTCACTAGTTTTCACTAGAGCTTTCGCTGTTATAAGCTCTCTCTTTAGATCTGCCGGTTCTACAACCCACAACCGATTGTCCTCACAATCTCCCTTCATCCGCGCCCATATGACTGTTTCAGACTGCGGCGGTATTGTCTGACTCTCAATAGCAAATACTCTTGTTACTTGCGGTTTGTTGTCATATCCAACATCAAGGGGTATTTCCACATTACGCCAAATCATCAGCTGTTGTCCCATATGTAGATTAATGCCAGGATTAATCATGAAATCGGCTCCAATAATAACCTCATCGACAATATCGGCAACAATAAACACATGTCTCACGTTGATGTTGGCTATAGTCACCTTCACCTCAATCTTACCATAGACAGTGGCAGGCTCTCCAGTAGCTGTACGTAGCTGTATATTGCTTAACCGCTCGCACTTCCCCTTTACTATATCGGGCCTTATTATTGACTGCGATGCCCCTGTGTCTATGGTAAGTACGTGCTTTTCCCCGTTGATGTGTCCGGACGCAGTGAGGTTGCTATTTTTCTGCTGCATCACTGATATGGAGATTGTGGGGCCCTCGTTTGTGAGAGCTAGCTCTTGCTTCTTAGTGCTAGCTCGTTTTAGTTTAACGGGTACTCTTGTGATGTTGTTTGGTTCACCCGTTTGCTGTTTCTTGGTGGCGAAACAGATCTACCTCTCTTCCTTTGTACTTTGCAGCTGCGCTGAAAATGACCGATCTTTCCGCAGTTAAAGCACTTAGGCTTTTCTATGATAGCCTTCTCTGCCAGCAGTTGTCGCATTGCCTCCTTAACGCTAGCCACTAGGTTGTTATCCTCCTCAGACAAAACCTCCACATTCCGCACTTTACATATCTGTGGCTTGAAAACCATCCTGGCAGTCTCTTGAGCCAGCGCAAATGACACAGTTTCAGCGAAAGTGGATTTCTGCGTAGCGCACACCGCCAGTTTAACATCAGAGTTGCGAATGCCGTTAACGAAAGCCTCAGTTTTAAAATGGTCCAGGAACGGGTGACTCTCGCCTGGATATGTGAGCTGCACTAAACGCTCAATTTCCATTGCGAAATCTTGTAGAGATTCGTTAGGCTTCTGAACTCTACATCGCAATTCCATTCTGTATAAATCGCGCTTATGCTCACCACCATACTTGCGCTGCAATGCTGCCATTATTTCATTATAGTTATTTCTGCAGCTTACTGGCACAGTCTCAAGTACCTCTGCGGCTGTACCTTTCAAGGACAAGATCAACTCTATGGCCTTTTCTTCAGCATCCCATCCATTTCTGCTAGCAACCGTCTCGAACTGGAATTTGAAGATACCTAATGGTACGCTGCCGTCGAAGCATGGCGCTTTTATCCGCGCAGAAACTTCCGCAACTGCTCGTACTGGCCCGCCACTACAGTCCAGGTTATGCATTTTGTCCTCTAGAGCATGCAATTTCTCTTCGAACTCCTTTGCATGCTCCTCCAGCTCTGAGAATTTATTCTCAATAGCATCCACCCTCCTGTTAATGGCTTCAGAAACCTCTACCAGGGTCTCGTTCGTGGCTTTATTTGACTCCTGTAGTTCGGCTACAAGCTTTTCCTGCATCTGCTGAGAGTTCTGTTTTATTTCAGTTATTTCGGCTACAAGCTTATCCTTGATGCCTACTGTATCTGCTGAGAGTTCTGTTTCATTTCAGTTATTTCGGCTACAAGCTTGTCCTGCATCTGCTGAGAGTTCTGTTTTATATCACTTATTTCGGCTACAAGCTTTTCCTGCATCTGCTGAGAGTTCTGTTTTATTTGGATCATCATAGCAGCGAACATTGAATTTATGTCCATGCTGCTGGTCGTGGCCGGAGGGCATACCTGCACATTGTCTTTGTCCTCAAATTCGTATGTCCCGATGTCCATGCCGCGATTCTTAAACTCATCTATCAGCCTCTTCTGCAGTTCAGCCTTATTACCTGCAGTTGGCAATTCCAGCTTGCTGAGCTTCTTTTTCAGCTGTTCAACTTTTAGCTCATCAAATTTCATGATTATTTATTTTAATTTTTTTTAATGTTCTTTTTTTTTAAATTGCAAGGTCCTTTTAATTATTTTTGCAATCCCACTTCTGACACCAATTGTTACGTTTTTAGACCTTTTCGTAAAAACGGTTTTATTACTTATCCTTCAAGGATTCGTTTTATTGCATCAAATTAAAACACGGACAAATTAATTTAAGAAATATAACGCGACAACAATTTATTTATTACTTTATTTACACGAGTACTTGTACTACTCAACACTTAGCGATGTTAGCACGTCTATGTTTGATATCACACTGATTATTGCTGAGTTCTGGCAGCGCCTTTATATAGCAAAAATGACGTCGTCTGGTAACCTCGCGAAAGTTCTGGGTATGGTGGTTGTATTTTACTTGGCATGTGTGTGTTTGTATGACAATACTGACTTGTTTGGTTTGCTTATGGTAACTATGTGTGTTTGAATGTATGAGTGTTCTGTGTGTTTTGCCTATGGTAACTATGAGTGGTTGTATGAATGAGTGTGTGGTTTTGTTTCTTCTACGTGTATATGGCTGTGTATACTTGTGAATCTGTTTAGCTTTATTAGCAGCGAATACTTGCATACAAGATCATTAAGAATAACATCTCTTAGCATTTATGTTGCTATGTTTGTTGTTGTTGTGGTTTACTCTTATTGGCACAGCCTTGAATGATCTTGTATATTCTGGAGTATTCCATTTCCGTTAATTTGAATATTATCTATATAGTGTTGACCAGGGTTGCAACATTTTGACAACTATAGATTAATTGGTAGTGCTGCCAAGTACATACAGCCACATTGTCGTTTATTTTAAATCTATTTCTAATCTTTGTAACAATATATATATATATATATATATATATATATATATATACATATATTTATATATATATTATATATATATATATATATATATATATATATATAAATACATATATATATATATATATATATATATATATATATATACATATATATATATTGAAACACAATAAATTCCAGCAAAGTTTAGAAAAAGTCGCAATTTTCTTAATTTTAATAAAAGTAAACGCCTTTTTCTTGCAAAAATATTTTTTAACCCATAAATAAATATATATATATATATATATATATATATATATATATATATGTATATGTATGTATATATGTTACTTAACTGAATTGAATCAAAACTTTTCACAATACACTGCAAATTTAAAAATCCTTTGGTTTTAAGTAATAAGCAAAAGAAATATTTTGGCGTTTTTCAACTTTTAAAAATCTTGTTGCACCTGTAACTTTCTTTTTGAATAGCTTTGATATATGACACCTATTGCAATCGACGCGTAATTTAGTAGGCTTTCGATTGCAGGTAGCAGAGTTTGGCGCGGGCGCTTAGTTTTTAATATATAAGTCAATAGTTAAAATAAGACATACTTGACTTTTTTCAACATTTCAAAATCTTGTTGTACCTATAACTCTCTTTTAGAATAGCTTTGATAAATGACACCTATTGCAATGGACGCGTAATTTAGTAGGCATTCGATTGCAGGTAGAGGAGTTTAGCGCGGGCGCTTAATTTTTAATATATAAGTCAATAGTTAAAATAAGCCATACTTGACGTTTTTCAACTTTAAAAAATCTTGTTGCACCTATAACTTTCTTTTGGATTAGCTTTGATATATAACAATCCTACAAGATGTTATAACCATTTTAAAAAACCACCGGTACTTTTCAGGACCACAAATTAGAAAAAAGAGATTATTTTTATTCTTACAAATGTTATATATATATATAAGAAAATTTGTTGAAGTGTTGATCTTTGCTTATATTGCATGTATCTTATTTTGCAACAATTTTGTCACATAGATTTGTATAGAAAGACCATTTAAAGTTAATTTAACATTTTAAATAAATAATTCTAATATTACTTTATTATTTTTTAAGGAAGGAATTACAAGAACATTAAATAACTAAGAACAATGGACATAAATTTTTTATAACCAGTTTTCTTTGGCATTAATTTTGTAAAACAGTTTGCGTTAATAAAACTTTTAAAAAACAAAAACCGCTTTCCAAATGTATTCTTCTATGAATCAATGTCCTCTTGAAGCATTGTTTGCAGCGTTTGATGTTGTATTACTGGTCTTAAGCCGGCTATCTGTAAAGAAATAGATTTAAAATATTTAGGTATGTGCATATTTTAGCGATATATTTTTCATACTTCCACCTATGGCAGATAAACAACATCATTAGCAATGTGGAAAACTACTTCTAACTATAATTCGTCTTGCTGCCATGCAATTTTTCAGCAAAACTGCACCTTCACAGACTATTCCACTATTCAGAATCACTTCACTTTTTTGCGTCTGGAACAGTTTTTCTTCTTAAGACACATTTTGCACACATAAGGATAATAATTCAAATGTAGGTCAAGATGATTCTTGACGGATACAAATTTTTTATAAACGTTATTACACAATCCACAAGAATATATCCATTTCTTATTACTTTTGTCCAAGCGAGGTCTTTTGCGCCACAAATCATTTTCATAAGTTTTGTAGAGATTGGTCAGCCACATAGGGCTCATGTTGATGTACTCCAAAACTAAATTTAATTTCTTGAGAGACGTGTCGACACTTTTAAATAATATATGTATGTTTATTACATTTGGATAAGAGGGCGTTTTAAAACATTTAATACTCTGTCGGCCGTGCAACACCGTGCATGGTGCGGCTACGGAAACTGTTTCACTGCCTTTGGCTTTTACATGACCATTGATTCTTTGGTTAATAATCTAAAACAAAAGAATTTCAATTAAATTTGTAATATGCATTTGTGTGCAAACAGAATTAAAATATACTGACAAGATTTCTTATTTCCTTACTCCTGGACGCACTCAAGCCACAGATATCTGATATACACCTGATAAAACTTGAAAAGGATATGTTACATATTATATATGTATACTTATATATTACGTACCTATAATTATTGGACAATATCTTGGCTCACAACGTAGTCAAGGAGGAAGAAACCGGCACGAACCAGTGCATAGACTACTGTTTTCTGTGGGCCAGTGTGTAATCTAAGTAATAAGCTCCAAATTGGCCAAATCTATGATGTATTTGCTTCGATCACAGAATATTATTAGAATTATATTGGAATTAGTTTATGGCTTCGATGCTTCTCTTTCACTACCTATTCTTATATAGCCTTATATATACATATGTATAAATGTTACCTAATGATGCCAGACATGTATAAAGAACGGGCGGAATTGAATCAAAACTTTTCACCATACACTGCAAATTTAAAAATTCTTTAAGTAATAAGCAAAAGAAATATTTTGGCGTTTTTCAACTTTTAATCGACTCGTAATTTAGTAGGCTTTTGATTGAAGGTAGCGGAGTTTGGCGCGGGCGCTTAGTTTTTAATATATAAGTCAATAGTTAAAATAAGCCATGCTTGACGTTTTTTCAACATTTCAAAATTTTGTTGCACCTATAATTTTCTTTTGGAATAGCTTTGATATATGACACCTATTGCAATCGACGCGTAATTTAGTAGGCTTTCGATTGCAGCTAGCGGTATTTGGCCCGGGCTCTTAGTTTTTAATATATAAGTTAATAGTTAAAAGAAAAATTTTTTTTGCAAATTTACACTTTTCAATATCTTGTTGCACCTATAAATTTCTTTAGGAATAGCTATGATATATGACAACTACTGCAATCGACGCGTAAAATAGTAGGCTTTTGATTGCAGGTAGCGGAGTTTGGAGCGGGCCCTTAGTTTTTAATATATAAGCCAATAGTTAAAACCACCCCCAAAATACATAGCGAGCGCGTAGCTCAGAAAACAACGTGCATATGGTATGCTTGTAAACAAACCAAAAAATCTTGTTAACTTTTTCAAATGCTTGTAAACAGTCAACCATTTTGGATTCGAAGGGGAAATATCTTGTTAACTTTGAAAATATGGCATCTTGTTTTCTTCACAGAGATAAACACATATGTATAAGAAAAGTTCAATAGTATCGATATTTTCTTAAAACTATCGATGATGCGACTATCGATAGTTTTGCAGCTCTAGCTATCCGACTTCAAGTCGAATAAGCCGAGCCGCCGAACTATATTGATGAAGCGCCGCCACTTATTCATATCCGACTGATTGATTTTGTGCTAGAACACACAATTTTGCTGGCTCAGCATGGTTGTTTGTTGCCATTTTCGGTGAGGGGAGTGGTTTTTGTGTGGCACAATTATTTATCCAGCTTCAATCTAGCATTAGCAGAACAAAATAAATACATACACACATATGAAAACAAAGAAAACACAGGTTCTGTGTTTTCAATTTTACAGAGCGTTTTCAATAATCAGTTGTCGTTCGGTGCGTCAACATGAATATGAAAACAAAAGTGGTTGATCGCGGCAACAAACAATAGAACTAATATGTTGGTAGAAAAATCTGGCAATACGGTTCACTTCAACCCTGATTTGTATTCGTTCACTTCTTGCCTCTTCCTTTTTAGTTCGGTGTATATACTCACTTATTGTTTTGTCTTTGCATCAGATTAGATTAATAAAAACACTTAATAAAACACTTTTATATTCAATATTCATCACGTTTTATTTCCATCATCGCAACATAATAAAAAAATACTCATAAAAGTTTATGCAGTAACTTTTAGTAAAAGTAAAAATTTTTGGTTACAGAAAATTTCAGCATTATTTTACTGAAATTACTTAAATGAAATTTAATGGTCGAATGAGTAAGCAAAAACTTCTATTGGTTTTTTAATAGTATTTTTAATTAAAAATTTACTTTTCATGTTTGTGCAAATCGCACTACATACATACTTTTGTTTGTTAAAAAAACAATTATGTATAATCTATATAAACATTAGTTAACAGTAAAAATAATTTCTTACATATACAAATATGCATTTTTAATATGGTTCTAGTGTATCTTCACAACATTTGATTTAGGCTTTATTTATTTACATGAAAATATATTTATAATGAAACTAGAAATTTCTCCTAAGATTATTGCCCATTTCTCATCACTTATCGGCTAATTTTGTTTCAAAACGCATGTGTAAAGCGAACGGAAAATAACACCAAATGAACAAAGAAATACTAACACACTCAAAGCTATGTATACGTATACAATTTTATGTCATATGAATTCATCCCGTGTGTTTTGAAGAGAACAAAAATTATGCGGACTAAAAAATGTTCTCGCGTATACTAGCGCATTGGCATGAAGTTGGCCTCCGATTGTGCCCATAATATGGCGGAAAGCCTGAGTGTTACGTTTTTGAAAAGGAATTTCTTTAGAGATGTACGGCTCCTGAATGAATTAATTCAATTGAAGCATTCAGTCAATTGAGCGAGGTGAATCTTTCATTCAATTGAGCGTTTTGTTTCTCAGTTGTTCCAGTAAGTTCATTACGCATCTATCCACGAGCATATTTTTTAGTCCGCACATATTTTGTTCTTTTCAAAATACACGGGATGAATTCATATGGCATAAAATTGTATACGTTTACATAGCTTTGAGTGTGTTAGTATTTCTTTGTTCATTTGGTGTTATTTTCCGTTCGCTGTACACATGCGTTTTGAAACAAAATTAGCCGATAAGTGATGAGATCAGTTTCATTATAAATACACAATTTTCATGTAAATAACTAAAGCCTAAATCAAATGGAGTAGAAATCAACTAGGACCATATTAAAAATTCATATATTACATATGTAGAAAATTATTTATATTGTTAACTAATGTTTTTATAGTTTATATATAATTGTTTTTTTAAGACAGATAAGCAAACAAAAAAAAGTATGTATGTAGTGCAATTTGCAGAAACATGAAAAGTGAATTTTTTGAGGTACATTCATATAAGATTATTTTCTCATACATAATTAAAAAGACTATTCAAAAACCAATAGATGTTTTTGCTTATTCATGCGACCATTAAATTTTATTTAAGTAAATTCAGTTTTAATTTTCTGTAACCAAAAATTTTTACTTTTACTGGTTACTAAAAATTACTGCAAAAACATTTATGAGTTTCTTTTATTAGATCTACTGTTTGTTGTCGCGATCAACCCCTTTTGTTTTCATATTCATGTTGACGCACCGAACCACAACTGAAGATTGAAAAACGCTCTGTAAAGCTGGAAGTACATAAAGGCCCAATTAGCGAGACGCCACGCTGCGCAATTGCGTCAGCTGATCCAAACTGTTACACGGAAAATTGCGAAAATGCTTATTTCAACTCTGAAAAACGCAACGCAGCGCAGCCAACCTACAGAAAATAGAATTTTACGCAAAAATGATGGCATGTATGTATGTTGAATGAGAGAGCGGCACAATAGCTTATTTTTGTGCTTCCTGTTTGGTTCGATATTTGAACATTTAGTTGATATATTTGTAGATATACATAGCATATTCAATAAACTAGTTTGCTATATAACTTGTTTTACTTTACAAAATCACAAAAGACTGTAAATATATTTTGTACAATAATAGGTTAATGTTATAAATACGTATGTATACCAAAGAACGAAATTGTGTACAATAAAATTTAATGTACACCCGATGTACAATGTACAACCTCAATACATTGAAGACATTGCCCTTCTTTCGTAGTGTACACTTTTTTTGTGTACACCTTCGGCCTGTACTTGCGTACATCTCCGTGTATATGGAGATGCCATATTTCACAGTGGCAAGCCTCTATAGTGATGGAAATGATAATAATATTTTTTGAAATTCGTTTTCCTGGCAATTTTATAAGGATCGTTTTATTTATGAAAGTATACTTTCACATTAAATTTCATTTGCAAAATGCAGCAAATTCGTGGAAAATAGCTGCGTTTCTGTTGTTTTATGTTATTGCTTGCCCGAAAAATTAATATATTTTATTTGACCCTTTTTATTATGAGTATATCTGTTGTTTGTGGTGTTGTTGTTATGTGTGCGTCTATTTAAAAACTCTTGGCGCCTCATAGTCCCATATATTAATTTTATAAAGATACACAAACAAATATAATGTTATCATCACCGCAAATGTGTATTCGGACATAAAGTGAATTAAATGTTTTCAATGCACAGGCCTGTACACTCAAGATGTATATGTGTATAACATGTGGCATGTATACATATTTCAATGTCTTTTTTTTCGATGTCGTTCATGTTATCTTGTGTTTACAAAGGCTTAAAAAGTACAATATTGCGTTCTCTGATGTATATGCAGATGCCGTACCAATATTACTACAAATGTAATTTATGTATGTACATGCAGATAAATGTGTCGGTAAAGTTTAGCGACCAGTGCTATGCCATTGAGACAACCCGATAACAATAAACACCATCTCGCACTAGTGCGTGTCAGAAAAATTTTAAACCATATTCATGACTGAGAACGACGTCAATCTCGGGATCTAAGGCATCGTAGTCTTGCGTTAGTAATCAAGGCAGATTAAACAGGTACTCGCACTAGTACAACAATCTACAACAGTAACAACCACACGTATTTTGTTGGTAGAACATTACATGGGAATGTCAAAATCTTATGACATTTGCTTGAAAAAAAACATGGCTGAATAAATGTCATTTCAATGTTTTGTGCACAGAAAACGTTTTGTGTTCATGAGGGTAGACGACGCAATTAAGGTAATTATTAATTTTATAAATTGAAATATATTATATGCTAAAATGTTTCTTGTTCTTTTAGCTTTCCTTTTCTATTTTGTCTTCTTTGGTGTCTTGGCTTAATTGCTTCTCAACTGTTGGTGCTTTTGTTGGTGGCAGTCAAGGCATCTGCCTTGGTGGCAGTCCATTTTTGTTTTCACACGAAGACGATGAAGTACTTGATGTTGCTTCGGAAGTCAAACGTTGAAATAAGCTAGCTCGACCACGACTGTTCGTATTTATTGTACTCTGAGAAACATCGTCATCAAATATCCGACCACGTGCACCTAGTGATAAGCCCGAGAACGATCCAAGCTCTTCTAAAAGCTTACCACGACTTAGACGTCTGTATTCACCACCCGAAACAGGGCTACGTGAGCCTAAGCCACTGTCTTTAGTGGAGACATCTCCGCTAGAATTTGATTCAGCCGAAGCAGTCTGCTCTAGACACAGATTTAAAAAATTTCCACGACCTTTCGACATTGTGGCTTTATATCTTTTAAGTTTATTTGCAACCTATTAAAACTTTTTCTAGAAAACTGTAGTTGAATTAATTTCGAACAACGAGAACGCCGCAAAGAATAGTGCGTTAATAATAAAACTGTAAAATGTGTATAAAAAATGTTTTATTATTTAGGAAAGAATATGGCTTATCAATAATAAATTGAAAAAGATATTTGGAAATTTCTGCAATTTGATTTTACATTAAAACAAACAAATCTTTCAACAGTGATTTAAATAACAAAAATAACTCATTCTTGCCGCAATTTAATTTTCTTGTTTACACTGATGTCAAAGCAATTTTACAAATGCATATGTGCAGACATCTATAAAAAGTGTAAAATATAAAATAATTATTTACAAAGAATCTACATAGTTTAGATACGTTTCATTTTATTAAAATAATAATCACAAACAGAAAAAAAAGATTGTTTGCTAGACAAATTAATTTGTCTATTTACTGCTCTTAATCATAAAAATTAAATATAAATAAAGCTAACATATAATAAGCTATTTGTTCACCAAAAGCAAATAACGAAAACGAATAATTTGCAAAATATTTTATTTCAAAAAGAAAAGCCTGCATTTATTATGCTTGCATTTCATTGGTTCTTACACCAAATCTTCAGTAGACTTTTACCAAAAACAAACAAATTAATTGCTATTTTAAAATAAAGTATTTGTTTGTTTTTGGTCAAGTATGTCTATATGCACGCATTTATTGCAAAAGCAGGTGGGATATCTCTCAACGCTACTTGTGGTATAGCATTGGGCATTAGATACATTCTACCACCTTTGATGATGTGTCCCGGATGAAAGTGATCCGAACATATCGACGAAGTGGCAGAGAATTGCATGTTGCAAATTTCACTCCACTTGTCGCGTCTGCGCTTATCACTGGGAACAGTGAATAAGGTCACATTCGCTTCCTTTTTCTTTTTACATAATGAACAGCGACGCATCTTCACTTTTTTATTTCTCTGAAATAACAATTAATTTAAATTTTATAAATTTAATTTCTAAAGTTAAAACTTTTTTCACCTTTTCAAATTAATAAATTATGAATAAAATCTTAATCACTTATATATATCTACATGACTCAAATATAAGTATGTATATATATGTATAGATATAATTTATTTTTCACTTTTTATATATATAATTTATTTTTCACTTTTGTTCACTGCCTTGGCTTGTTCTTACACTTTTTAACTTTTGCTTTTTTTCTATTGAAAAATAAAGCTTGTAAATAAACTTTTGACATTTTGCTGGTACGTAAACAAAAGCCAGCTGCGCTACCGAAAGTACCTGTTTAATCTGCCTTGTTAGTAATATTATAATTTAGCTATACATACGGTGACCATCCGTTCTGTATTATACAGAACAGTTCTGTATTTCAGAGCCGTGTTCTGTATAAATTATTGATCTGCGAAAAACGCTAAAATGTTCTGTATTTCATTTACTGTTCTGTATTTGTTCTGTATTTTCATGCCTGAAAGTGATATTCAAAATATTAAAAATTTTTCAACTATCAAAGCGAATTGAGGCGTGACTATGAATTTTGATTTGCACTTTCACGTGTAAATGCTGTTTTAATAAACATGTTTGTGTATCAAGGCGAATAATAAATTTTCCATGATGTGTATTGTATACTTGCCGCCGCCAACAATACATAGTAGGCCTGGCGTTTAGATATGAAGTGTCATTACAAAAAGAACATTCATCGAGTAATTTTTCAGAAAAAAGTAATCATGTCCCGCAGACGAAAGTGCGTTTTTAATGATGAACTACAACAGCAATATAGTTTTATTAAAAAAAACTGATATTGATAGCAAGGTACGATGTTCTAAGTGCATGACAACTTTCAGCATTGCTAATGGAGGCAAACTTGATATCCAACAGCACTTACGAACAAATAAACACAAGGATTCCGACATCGCTGCCGCTCCTAGCAAAACTCTATCCTGCTATTTTGTGTCTAAGGATTTTAACGACAGCAAAAGGAAAATTTGGATATCAGAAGGAACATGGGCATATCACGCTGTTAATCATAACCACTCATTTCGCTCCAAAGATTGTACTTCAAAACTTATAAGAGCTGTTTTGATGAGAGATATTCTTCTGGACGTACCAAGTGTGAATCGATAGTTTGTAAAGTCCTAGCTCCGAATTCCATTAAAGAAATTGAGAATGATTTGCATATTGTTAATTTGATAACAATTTTTTGTGATAGTTGAAATCATGGTAACACAAAAATATGTCCAATACTTATTCGTTATTTTGTACCATTGCATGGTATTCAAGTCAAAATATTGGAAGTTGATAATTTGCCCGGAGAATCCTCCGATATTTTAACAAAATATATTTGTGATCTGCTTATTAAATTTAATGTAAACAAAAAATTACTTGCTTTATGTGCAGATAACACAAACTGTAACTTTGGTGGAGCAGCCAGGCGAGGCAAAAACAATGTTTTCAAAAAACTTTATTCGTCTACGGAAAATGTGCTTATCGGTGTGAACTGTGCTGCACATATTTTAAATAACTGCATTCAAACATCAACAGAATGTCTCCCCATATATATTGAAACGATTATTGTAAAAATTTTTTCCTACTTTTATATTTATACAGTACGTGTTGAAGAGCTTAAAGTAATTTGTGACACAATAGAAGTAGAACATAAAAAACTACTTGGATTTAGCAAGACAAGATGGCTAACTCTTAAACCATCCATTGAAAGCTTTTTAAGCCTTTAAAGGAATACTTTTTATCCCAGCCAAAGTGTTCAACTATATTAAAAAGTTTTTTTGAAGATCCTGTTTCAGAAGCATGGCATTTCTTCGTTCATTGTCAAGCTACTTTGTTTCATGACTACATAACGCAGATAGAGTCCCAAAAAATATGTATGACTGAGGTTTCGCTCATTATTAATGACCTGAAGTTTATAATTTCACAACGCAAAGAGGAAAAATTTTTCCCTATTGCAGTTAAAAAAATCATAATTGAGCTAAGTCAGAAAAAAGTTCTCGATATTAATGAGTTTAAAAGTACCGCAAGCCAATTTTATGCAAATTGCATTGAGTACTTAAATCAATGGGACACTGCTTATCAAGAAGTTGAAATACTGAAATGGGTTCTTTTACGTGAAACTCCTGCATGGGAGGATGTTGAATCCAGTTTTGTTTTTATTATGGATAAGAGAAACGAATTAAACATAAATAATACCGAATTATTTGATGAGCTGGCTCTTGTTAAAAGATATACCACTTCAGAAAAATTAAAGCAATGGAATGAAAACAAAAAATCTGCTGAAGAGCGCTGGGTAGAAGTTTTTAAACATTTCAAAGAAGGAGGTATAAGTTTCCAAAATATTTTGAAAGTTGTCGAATTCAGTTTATGTTTACCTGGTTCTAATGCTCCAACAGAAAGAGTGTTTTCTATTTTAAATAACATATGGACTAGTGAAAAAGCTCAGTTGAAGGTAAATAACCTCAAATCCATTTTAATTACTAAATATAATTATGATTTAAATAGTTTAGAGTTTAAAGAATATTTAAAAAGTAATGAAGGCTTACTAAAACAAATCTGTTCAGCAGGAAAATACCAAATTTAATTGCCTTGTACATATACATATTAACGCCTAAAATTTCTCTATTAACCCATTTTACTTAAGAATCAAAATATTTTTGTCATTGATGATATGTACTGAGTACAAATTAATCTTAATTTTATAGTTCTTACAAATATACTTATATATGCAATGATCTCGGAAACAGTCAAGCTCTATTTTCTTTTTTACATCAGCGTGTGATTATGTTTTTTTTAAGTTTTGACTTGTATTTGTTAAAAAAATATCTATAATAAATTGGTCTTGAATGTGCATTTAAGGTTGTTTGTACTTTTTAATTGTTATTATGAAATCTTATCCCTGTTCTGTATTTTGGTTTCAAAAATATGGTCACCGTAGCTATACATATAATAAAGATATTGCATCGAAAACAAATTTAAAATAAAATATTGTACTACTTATACAATTTCGTACGTTTTCTGTAGAAACACAAAAAGGAAAGTGATATCGCTGTTTCAAGCAGCTGTTTTGTTTTTTGTTTTAAATGATAAACACCACAAGCTAAACAGTATTCTGTGACATTTTACACAAACGTAAAAAGTTTAAACAAATAAATATATATTTTCCATATCCATTTTACAATATATATATCTTCTTTTTTAATATTACCACTCAATTAACTTTGAACACTAAAATTTGTTGTATGTACATATACATATATATGTACGTACACAATTTTTTTCTGTAAAAACGGTGCGTTTTTAGGCATTTTATAAGCGGAGTTGCGTTAGCGCGCTGCGCTTGCGTTTTAGCGTCTCGCTAATGGAGTCAACACGCGTTTCACGCGACGCACGTTCTATGCGTTTCATGCTTCTGACGCGTTTTGCAACTCAAGGTACCTACAAAGCGTTTTACGCGCCAATGTTTATAATTTAATCAGCTGTAGTGTAATATATGCACATACAAGTTCATTTTGCTAATATGTTAAATAGTATTGAAAATTTTAAAGAATTTGTAGAATTAGTTGAGTTTGTATATATAATATATTGTGCAAAAAGACCATACGCAACCTTGTTTAATATATTGCAAAATTAAAAAAAAATGGTACTTAGTACGTAAAATAGATAAATTATATGAATATTTGGTTGAAGAAACTATTGTGGTAAAATAACAATTTCAATGCGTTTCATTCCTGAAAATATTAGTAATCTTTCTTGCGACAGTGGTTTCTTATTAAAAACGTGTTATAATAATAAAAATTAAAAAATAATAATCCACGACATTAACATATTAAGCAATAATATTGAAAATGCAATATAATTTGTCATCCCTGGCTATCAAAAACACCTGAAATTTTTTCAAGACGCGTAGATCTACTTTACGCGTCAAGCGTTCTACGCGTTTTGTGATGTAACTTGTTACATACAATTACACTAGTTATACTTTTTTGACAGACGCTTATAACGCGTGTTATGTACCTCTAGCTTAAAAATAGAAAACACAGAACCTGTGTTTTCTTTGTTTTCATAAGTGCGTATGTATTAGTTTTGTTCTGCTAGTGCGGGATTGAAGCCGGATGAAAAATTATGCTTGAAAATAGCCACTTCCCTCAACGAAAATGCCAACAAACTGCCATATTGTGGCAGCAAAATTGTGCTCGTGTATAGATGCGTATTGAAACTGTCCGTTTCAGTTATAACCTGTGGTTTCAGTAGCTCTTTTCAGTGTTGTTTCAGTTTTTATGTCAAAATCCATACGAAAAAAATTAATTAATTCACACATGTGCTGATGCATAGAGGGATGTAGTGCTCTTTATTTATAGAGTTGCCAGATAAAAATTGAAAACATCATCGATGTTAGAGATAATTCCTTATGAGGGATGCTCTGGTGATAAAACTTGTCACCTTGATCAAGTTTTTCACATATACTGCTCGTCAAAATTCATTTAATTTGACAACTGTGACGTAGGCTGCATGCAACTTTAAAACAATTTATTTTCAAGACGGCATCGTCAAGAAAACAATTAAAAATGTTAGCTTCACTAAAAGTATTGGAAGAAATACATAATTTGGAGGAAGAGGAAACTAAACGGAGGATAGCCAGAAGGTATTGGATAAAGCCATTATTAGTTGCAAGGTAAGTAAACTGTGAGAAATTTATTTTCTATGTACATTCATATGTATGTATATACTACTTTTTATTTAAAGGATTTGATGTAGGAAGACGACGATGGCGACTTCACAAACTTTACCCGAATTGATATAAATAAGTTTGAAGAGCTACTAAAAATGGTAAAGTAGATATTGAACCCAGCTGTAATAAAATTTATTAAATGTTTTTGTCTACAACTAGGTGTACGATCGTATAAAGAAGAGTGACACGGTAATGCGGGTAGCTATTTCACCACGTCTGAAATTATGTGTGACACTATGGTATATAGCTACTGGAGACTCCTAGAAGTCGTTAGAGTTCTTGTCCAGGATTTCCAGAAACACAATAGGCGTCTTTGTGCACGAAGTCCTGGAAGCCATATACGAAAGTCTACAAGACAGATACTTAAAAGTGAGTTGCACATATGGGAGCGATATGTAAATTTTTTAATTCATTTAAATTCAAAACTTCATTTATTGTTTTTTAAATCAATTCATTTTAACAAACATTTTATTAAGAACTATGATAAAAAAACAAACAAAAAATGAGATTCTTAAATCAATAACATAAAAAGCTTTCAAGCCCCTAAATAAATAAATAAAAAAAATTTATGAGTGGTTAATAAGAAACACGCCGTTCTACAATAACAAGTTTAAAAATAGAAAAGTATTATAGAAAATTTAAAATTCTAGCAATCCTCTTCCAAGATTTCAGCATCAGACATTGCGAAAAACAAAACATCATTCGAGTTCGAGCTTTGTGAAAGAGGTGTTGATGCTCTGGAGGGGCGGTTTACTTCAATTGGAACTATTTTATTAGCTTTCTTTTTAAAATTGCCATTTTTCTTTTGGAAATCATGGGTTGCATGTCCGTCATTATTTGTTACGCCTCCACTTCGGGTATTTCTTTGATTTGTTTGCCAATACTTTCCGCAAAAGCCTCAAATACACTCACATCTTTATTTATTGCCATAAGTTTTTCCAACGCATCATCCAATTTTGACTTAATTTTTGGTGAATGCTTTCCCTTCTTTGAACATGAAGGATACGCTTTTGAAAATGAATCGTTCCTCTCAGAGTCCAATGATGTTTCGACCAATGTACTAATATCTCCCTAGTAACATAAAAAATATATGTTTATATATGTACATATGTTCATTATTATATTACAAATTTTAATTTTATTTCTTATCAGATGCCCAATACTGAATTAGAATGGCAGCGATGATTTTCAAAAATTTTGGTAATTTCCACATACACTGGGTGCACTAGATGGGAAGCATATCCGGATTAAAGCTCCGGCACATACAGGCTCCCAATTTTATAATTTTAAAGTTTTTTTTTAGCTTAGTGCTATTTGTTGCTGTTGACGCACATAGCCGTTTCACATACATAAATGTAGGCTGCAATGGTAAGTCGCCTGACAACACCATCTATAGTGACAGCAATTTATATCAAGATTTGCGGAATGAAAATTTAAATATTCCACAACCAACCCAACTAATCTCCGGTGAAGGAAATGAAATTCCGTATTTTTTTTTTGTTGGCGACGATGCTTTTGCGCATACATATAATGCAGCCATACAGCAGAAGTATGAAATTAAGCGTGCCACAGGAGATTTTTAATTACAGGCTATGTCGAACACGGATGGTGGTGGAATATGCTTTCGGTCGGCTGCCTAATAGATTCCGTATATTCCACAGACCAATCGAAGTGCAGCCAAAAACTGAGGACGCTATTGTGAAGGCTTGGTGTGTCCTCCATAACTACTTAACTAAGCCTAGAACAGCAATAACAGTGGCAGAACCGGCAGAGCAACTAGTTGTAGAAGCGTTTTCAGCAATTGGAAACCAAAGCCACAAAACTTATAAGTATGCGTGCAGAACTAGAGATGAGCTGTCACGATACTTAACCACATATGGAAATGTAGATTTTCAGTGGCAAAAAATTAATATTAAATAAATATATTTGCATCAACTAAGAAATAAAATGTTTTTTATTTTGTTTATCCACTTACCTGTTTAGAATTATCAACAGTTTTCCGACGAATTAGAGACAAGTCAAGAAAAGGCATCTCATTATACCAAAACACACTTGGAATATATATAGAATCTGTGTCAGATCCAGATTTTTTACTTTGTTCCACTTTATATTTTTCTGCACTGTAAGCTGTTCGCAGGGACTTAATTTTTTTCTTTACCTCTTCCACAGGCATTTTCGTTTCAGCAGCAATATATTCATAGGCCTTCACTCTTAAATCGTTTCGCCTATATGATGCGAGATTCATGTTCCATAGGATATAATGACTCCCGTATAACTGTATGAACCGCAATACATCGTTATATTTATTATTTTTATTCAAAAACATATTTCACTCTTATTTGTTTATAATATTGCACTTAAATGTTTAAAATATGTGTATAAAGGCGATACAAAAACTTATGGCGGCAATATTAATATGAAAAATAATACTAAAGAATTGTAATCAGCTGTTTTCTTGAACGTATATTGAAACACTCATCTGGAAAGAGAGAAATTGGAAGCAGAATTGGAAGCAAGCTCGTTTTTTAAAAGCATGAGTGTATTGGTAAAAAAAGTGTGAGTGTATTAAAAATTGAAAGGCAAAACTTGATCGTGTAACCCCCAAGTTAGGAAGGCCTAGATTCAGTATTCGCCGATATTAGAATCAAAGCGTTTGTAAGACAAACTGAAGAATAATAACTGAATTTAATATTTGATATGTTGTCATAATCTAGTTAAAATACTGAATATGCCTAAAATTTTTTAAAACTACTGATGATAAGTGTGTTCGTTTACCCCAAAATTTGCACAAATTTGTACTGGATTTTACTGAAATGCGTTCGTTTACACAAAAATTTGCAAAAGAGAGCACCAGTTGAGAGAGTAAAGTGACAGTTGGTTGACTGAAAGTCTGCAAATTTTTACTGGACAAATTTTTGCCAGTAAAATCCAGTAGAAAAGAAAAACATATGATTCAATAAAGTAAACAAGCAAACAAAAAGTATAAAATTTTTAATAAAAATATTTAAAAGAAGAAAATCTGAATTAAAAGTGCAGCAAAAAACGAAAATACTTATTTTCAACTTGAAACAAATTAAATAAGTGTGTAATAAGCACTTTGTATGTTCCGAAATATTCCAGGAGACCATACAATATCAAGTTTTCTTATTTTTGGCATCCATGGTAAAATGTTTGTCTTTTAATTGCTTTATTTACATTAATGTGTTAGAGATGTAAAGGAAATATATATATGAATACTTCTTATGGCATATTATTCAGGGTACCGGATATCAAAAATTAGATATTGATGTATTGCCGTATGTTATTTAACCGGAATGGAAACTATAAATTATGTGCCAAAAACAAAGTGTAAAAACTTCCATAGAAGTACTATTAATAAAATATTTCGCTACGAATTTGTAATTATTAAAATACATTATATCAAGTACCAAAAACATTATATACTGGGTAGTCAAAACAACACATAGGCTGACTTCAAAAACGTCAATTGCTTTGTGTTTGAACAAAGCATCATATTTCATAACGCCGCAGTACAATAATTATACAATGTATATAATTTCAAAACGCCACCACCTAGCATTTTTTATGCAGTAAGAAAGCAAGCAAGTCATCGGTTTTATAGTTGATGCATTGCTTCGGAAATTTGCATGTGTATGGGGTTTAAATACAGTAGCAATATTGTATACAAATTTTGTATACAAACGTTTTGGAAATCAGCCATATTTTACAACGCTAACGTTTTTAGTGATCAGCTGTCCTGATTAACCTGCAAGTTTTAGCAATTTTTCCGTTCGCGTACTTTTTTGAGCAAGAGACATTCTGGAGTGTAAAATTTTGAAATGACCCAGAATTTACTCAATTACTGGATTTTACTGGAAAAGTAAACAAACGCACCTGATATCGTAAAGCACCGATGAGATGAACATATACAATACCTTGAGTTGTGTATATTGCAACAATTCAGATATTATTTCTATTGCACACCTACAAAATGATAGAGATCAAAGTTTTCATATTAAATAGGATAGAGAGTTCCTCATTATATAATATACGCATATAAAGTATTTAATTTATTATATAATGGATAATTTAACATTAAAAAAGTTAGAAATATATACCATATATTACACGTACGGAAACGTTATTTCAATTTTAATGTTGAATTATTTTTGTGTCCAACACCTTTATTGAAATAAGAAAAAGTTAAAATTAAAAGCAAATAATAGTATAATATATATATATATATATATATATATATATATATATATAACTTATTTAAACAAAAAACGTGAAGTAAGTACATGTGACAAATTTTTTTGACAAGAATATTTAACAACATAGAAAAATGATTTTAATATTGTTGGGGGGAGGAGGATTCTAGCCTTCGTTTGTGGCTGCAGGCGCGAGTTAAGACCCTTTGGTGTAGTTAAGTAGTGCTGTTTCGCTGAAACTTACTTTGCTGTCTTATGAATTCCTGATGATTCGGATTTATGTTTTTATATGTAAGTTTATTAATTATATTTTTTTTACACTATTTTTCAGGTTTATGTTTATAATAATACCAACTTTAATTTAATTATGATTTTAAATTCAGAAAATTAATTTTCTTTATTCTTACAAGTTGCTTGGTTTTATTTTATTGTCACAACACTTTGCACAGATCACATTGAATCACTATCATCAACTCAACAAGTCGAGATTTTGGTGGTTGTTTTCTTCAGTTGCTTTGATGGTTGTTCTCTTTTTGCAAATAGAGCAAGCAACTGAAGAACAACTATAAGCACAACCCACGTCAACAGCGACCGTTCGCTGTGCATTAGGCTGGTGCACATTTTGGCGTAAACATCCCGCCCCCCTTGCTATAATGCAGTTGAAATAGCAATGAGACTGATGTTACAAAGAAAAGTGATCAAATGCAAATACGTTGGTGGTAAGGTTAAGGGAGACAAGACCATTAAGCCATATAAATGCATGTAAAGTTTTAGTAAATTCACTAACAAATTCTAGAATTACAAGATGCGAGGAGAACAAAAGAAATGGGCATAATTTGAACAATTGGTTACAAAGTATATAAATGTATGATTTTAGTAATAATTTCAAATTTCCAGCTGCGTAGATATAAATTCAGTAATGTAAAATATTAATTTCAATTTTCAATAAAGGCATAAACTTAAAGTTACAATTTTAACGGTGATGTGAGGTGATTCAGGGAACTAGAAACCAAATTTGCCGATAACTACCCAACCCAGACTCGTATCCTGTGCCATAGGTGAAGCAAAGGTCGCAGGATGGATTTTATTCCTGATGATTCTTGGATATATATCAGCTCCAAGGATAATGTATAGGCTGTTGCTCCTATAAAAATCTAGAGCAGCGAAGCGCAGGTTCTGATACCCATCTGCTACTCTCGCGTCAAGCCGTTTTTTTCCGGTAAGGTTGGTAGATCCTTGGTCACTCTAGTATAGATGAAGTTTGGCTCGTCTTCAAAGCGGGACCGGAAAGTCACGTTGCACCATTTTTCGCCGCCACGGGTCTCTACAGGAAGTTTGTGTTTTTTAATAAAAAATGCTGCAATAGAGCTGGACTCTACACACGGTTTAAGAAGGCCATGCACCCGGCTCCAGTTGTCTGCTAGTTGAATTTGAATAACGACGGTTGGTATGACCGTCGTAGTGCCACTGTCCGACGTGATGGTTGTGGCGGTCGTGCGGAGACGCTCATGGCGATGCAATAGGCTGTGATGTGCAGTGCCACAATGTTTACACCGTTCGATAGTACGACAGGTCGAAAGCTGATGGGAATGAGCAAGACAGTTTTCACAATACTTAAACCGCTTGACGGTCTGTAGTCGATTAGAAACATTCATCTTTTTGAATTTGAGGCATTTCCTCAGTGGGTGATTTTTAAGGCAGATCCGACAATCATATTTAGTTGGTTCGGATTTTGCGGCGACCTTGCGGTTTTCCATAGGTGAGATGCTCCTGCGGCTGTGTCTTGGCATGGTGGCTAAAAAAAGGGGAAACGAGAAAAGACGATATATAGTCATTGTTGACTGGGGTTTGGTAGCAATACTAGTTTAGTAATGGGCCTAGTCATGATAGCACCGGCGGTACGTATTTCAGCGACGCGAACACGTTTATGGGCTCGGTGGGAGACCTTCTCAATACGGCCGAGACGCCATTTGTTGGGGGGCAAGTTGTCTTGTTTTATGACAACCAAATCGCCGACAGCATAGTCTCGCTGGGGCAACTTCCATTTCTTTCGTTTATGAAGTTCTCTTAAGTATTCTGCTTTCCATCTCCTGGCCAAGTGATGATGGAGTATTTTCAGTTTTTGCCATCGGTTAGCATAGGTCAGTGAATGACTAGCCAAGTCAGGCTCTGGGAGGGATATTAGAGGAGTTCCGATAAGGAAATGTCCCGGGGTTAAGGCGCATAAGTTCGTTGGGTCATCACTCATTGGACATAATGGCCTTGAGTTTAAGCAGGCTTCGATGCGCGCAAGCATAGTGTTTAGCTCTTCAAATGTAAAGCTTTGGGCGTGGCAGCGTTTTTTAAAGTGAGCTTTAAAGCTTCTAACGCGAGCTTCCCAGAGACCGCCCATGTGGGGTGCCCCTGGTGGTATAAAATGCCAATCCAGATGGGCGAGTGTGGTTTGTGCCAGAATATCTTTCCGTATGCGATCTAGAAACTGTGTTTTGTCGTCATGACGAATGTTAGATGCGCCTACAAAGGCAGTGCCATTATCAGCATATATGGCTCGGAGTGTCCCTCGCCTGGAGAAAAATCTTGCGAATGCGGCTAAAAACGCCTAGGTAGAGATTTTTCCGGTGTCCTCTAAGTGGATTGCCTTGGTAGCAAAACATATAAATATCAGAGCGTAGCCTTTTGTGACTCTGCAACCTCGGCCCACGTAAGATTTAATGTCGAAACGTCCTGCGAAATCCCCTCCTGTATCATAAAAAGGGCGCGACAGTCAAGTACGTATACAGTGAGATAATATTTTCTTTATCAAGGGCCTGAGTCGGGGAACGTAATAATGGTGTCTCATAGGGCGGTATAAGAGTGCGTTTTGTCCATGCAGCGAGTATTTATGCAGATACGTGAGGTAGAGTTTAGTGACGCGAGCGTGTTAGGGTAGCAAAATGGGGTACCATTCATCATGGGTAAGTGTGGGGGAGTTCATTAACCTGCCGTTAATTCTAATGACTCCATCGGGATCGATAAATGGATTAAACGTCAGGAGATGGCTTTTAGGGGATAATATCTGGCCAATAGATAATTTGTGGTATTCGTCATGAAAGTAGAATTTCTGACAGGCGATTATTAGAAATTTCAGTATTAGCTACGACTCTGTCCTTGAGTTTAATATTTACCTTATAGTGAAAACGAAATATGAGATAGATAATTCTGAATGCCTTAGGCAGATCAAAAAAGTCCTTCAGAATATCCGAATTCTCAACCCTAATGGAGTGGACGAGTGTTGGTTTCGCCTCTTCCTCTGTTGAGAAAGGTGAAAACTTCAATGGCCATTCCGAGTGTGGCTTCTTAAGCCATTCTGGCCCATGAAACCATAAGTCGCTGGAGGACAGTTGATGTACGGTAAGACCGCGGGTTGCTAAATCCGCAGGGTTGCTTTTGGACTCTACGTGACCCCATGATTCACTTCCCACCTTTTCAAGTATAAGAGATACTCTGTTTTCGACAAAAGCTTTCCACTTTTTTAGAGGGTTTTGAAGCCACGCAAGAATAATGGTGGAGTCAGTCCATAGAAAAAGTGTAGATTCCTGAAGATTAAGCCGGGGTTGTATTGAGTCGATCATGTTTGCCATCAGTTCGGCACCACACAGTTCTTTGCGGGGAAGAGATAGAAACTTGACTGGGGCCACTCTGGTTTTGGACATCAACAGGTGAGTGGAAATATTGCGATCATATTCAGACCGCAGATAAAGCGCAGCTGCGTATGCCTTTTCTGAGGCGTCACAGAGCCCATGCAGTTCTATAGAATATTCTGGAACGAAATTTACATATCGGGGAATTTTTATTTGTTCAATGTATGCATAGTCGTCTAAAAATGCGTGCCATTGTTGAAGGGTGGAGGGTTGGAGGTTTCTATCCCAATCTGTGCCGTCCTTCCAGATTTGTGACATTATTATTTTCGCAACAATGATTTTAGGGGACAGCCATCCGGCGGGATCAAACAATTTGGCAATTTCCGAGAGCATTGCCCGCTTCGTGATTCTGGTGCGATCGGGACGGGTTTTTAGCTTGAAATAGAAGTGGTCGTTTCCCGCATTCCATCTCAAGCCCAACGTCTTAGTTATGCTCGAGTCTGAAAGTTTAAGAAATTCCTCACATATTAGGTGATTGGAAGGGAGATCTTTCAGAAAGTAATCGTTGTTTGCCGTCCATTTGCGGAGTGAGAAACCTGCAGACTGAAGAACCTCTATGAGTTCATTTCGTGATTCGATGGCTGAGGCTAGACTGTGGGTTCCTGCTAATACGTCGTCGACGTACATGAAGTTTTTAAGGATTTCGGACGCTAGAGGGTAGTCTACTTCACAGTCGGTGGCTAATTGCAATAGAGTGCGAATAGCCAGATATGGGGCACAGTTCACACTAAACGTGACTCTGTTTAACTCGTAATCACAGGGTTTCTTTTGGGGAGAGCTGCGAAAGATTATACGCTGAGCATTGCACGTATGAGCTGGATTCACCAGAATTTGGCGGTACATCTTCTCGATATCCGCATTAAAAACGTATTTAAATAATCTCCATTGCAAAATCAAAGATAGGACCGGGGTGGAGGAGGTCATTAAGAATTATACCATTCGATGAGGCGTTCGAGGCATTAAACACAACACGGAGTTTCGTGGTTGTGCTGTCGGGTTTAAAAACGGCGTGGTGGGGTAGGTAGTAACTGTCAGTACTATCATGACCCTGAGACGAATACCCGGAAATCACACGATCGTATTCGGATTTTAGTTGAGGGCTTTTAACTAGTTTTGCTTCATTTCGGAAGAATTGGGAGAGAGCAATATTGCGAGATTTTCCCAGATTGACGATATCAGGGAACTCTTGTTTAAAGGGGAGTGATACTATGAATCTACCTTCCTTGTTTCGACTAGTTGTCCTTTGATATAATTTTTCACAATATTCATCCGCAGGCGATGTCGTGAGCCTTTGGGGAATATCTTCGAGTTCCCAAAACCGCTGTATATGGTTAGATAGGGTAATTACATTGAAGAAGGAAGAAACAGATTTGTAACGGGGTTGCTCGTGACCTTGCCGGTGACTATCCACCCAAAGATGGTGTTTTGGGCAAGTAGCGATCGATCACTATCCCAATGTAGACCGTCTTGAATTACCTGTGGGTATGTGTCAGCTCCTAGCAGCAAATCAACTTCGGAACAGGTTTGGCGGTATCTATCAGCTAGTTGAAGATGGGCAAAATTGTCTTTCTCAAGGGAACACGAATGATAGTAAGGAAGCTGACCCGTAAGATTCTTAACAACTAACGCATCAGCGTCGATTTGAACGGAATTGTTGATAGGCGATCCGATTTTGATGTGACATACATGTGTTGATGTGGCCGTCAAGGTTTCATTTATTTCATGAATTTCCGCTTGAATACAACGTGTTTCGATACCAAGTGCCTTCTGTACCTTCGTAGAAATAAATGTCGCTTCGGATGTGGAGTAAATCAGAGCACGACCGGTATATTTGAGATCACCATTGTAGATATCAACCATAGCAGTACCCAAAACGACTGAGTGAGATGGAGAGTCTACTCGTGTTGTATATGACTGCAGCGGACGATCCTCTGCTTGATTTGACGTGGACGGACTTGTCTGCGCAACGGCCTGTTTGTGATATACCGGATTTTGGGGCAAAGATGGTTTGGGCGTGGAAGCAGTAGCGGGATGAAAGTTGAGTGCATCTGCCTTGAGGGTAGAAGGGGACCCCCGCGGTGTAGTAACGAATGGTGTTTCTTCTTACAGAAACGGCTTTTACAGTTTCTGAGATCATGGAAACACACAAGACAGTTTATGCACAATTTCTGTCGTTTCAGCACAGCGAAATGTACATCGATAGACATGTGGAGAAATGAAGGGCAAAGTCTCAAAGGATGGTGGTGCGGACACAGAGGGCACTTACCAGGGTTGTCATCTGAAATACTGGTGCGGTAAGAATTGAATTTTTTAGTGTCGGGTTTCTTGGATAGGGTCGCTTTAGAAGGATTACTTGAACCTAAAAATGTGTTGGGGATATCGGATACTGATTCTGGAGTTTTAAACCTAGATGTCAAAAAGGCATCCATCTGACTCCACGTTGGTAAATTTCTATTATGGGACAGGGACTGCTCCCATAGATTGAGGGTCATATCTAGAAGACATGTAGAACAAATGTGGACAAAGATTATGTCGCAGGTATCTGTATCGATTTTCAGGCGGGCTAAATTCGTAACACAATGGTTGATAGTACATTGTAAGTGCCTGATGTTGGGCCCAGTTTCTTTCGAAATGGGGGAAAGATTAAAAAGGCATTTGAGTTGAGCATTGACTAATACTCTTTCGTTCTCATAGCGATTGACAAGATTCTGCCAAGCCATATCGAAACCTTCATTTGTAATAGGACAGGTTCTGAGAATATCACGTACTTCTCCTTGCATATTTTTGAGTAGGTGACACATTTTCTCGACAGGGGAAAGGTGTTTGTTTGTTCCGTACAGAGCCATAAACATGTCACGGAACGTGGGCCACGACTTATAATCTCCATAGAAAATTTCGGTGTCACACGGAGGTACAGAAATGTGAGTTGTAGAATCAGCTTTCACATCAGACGAGGGTTGAATACATTTTTGGCGCAAACTGCAAGTCATCGGTTTTAGAAAGCAAGCAAGTCATCGGTTTTATAGTTGATGCATTGCTTCGGAAATTTGCATGTGTATGGGGTTTAAATACAGTAGCAATATTGTATACAAATTTTGTATACAAACGTTTTGGAAATCAGCCATATTTTACAACGCTAACGTTTTTAGTGATCAGCTGTCCTGATTAACCTGCAAGTTTTAGCAATTTTTCCGTTCGCGTACTTTTTTGAGCAAGAGACATTCTGGAGTGTAAAATTTTGAAATGACCCAGAATTTACTCAATTACTGGATTTTACTGGAAAAGTAAACAAACGCACCTGATATCGTAAAGCACCGATGAGATGAACATATACAATACCTTGAGTTGTGTATATTGCAACAATTCAGATATTATTTCTATTGCACACCTACAAAATGATAGAGATCAAAGTTTTCATATTAAATAGGATAGAGAGTTCCTCATTATATAATATACGCATATAAAGTATTTAATTTATTATATAATGGATAATTTAACATTAAAAAAGTTAGAAATATATACCATATATTACACGTACGGAAACGTTATTTCAATTTTAATGTTGAATTATTTTTGTGTCCAACACCTTTATTGAAATAAGAAAAAGTTAAAATTAAAAGCAAATAATAGTATAATATATATATATATATATATATATATATATATAACTTATTTAAACAAAAAACGTGAAGTAAGTACATGTGACAAATTTTTTTGACAAGAATATTTAACAACATAGAAAAATGATTTTAATATTGTTGGGGGGAGGAGGATTCTAGCCTTCGTTTGTGGCTGCAGGCGCGAGTTAAGACCCTTTGGTGTAGTTAAGTAGTGCTGTTTCGCTGAAACTTACTTTGCTGTCTTATGAATTCCTGATGATTCGGATTTATGTTTTTATATGTAAGTTTATTAATTATATTTTTTTTACACTATTTTTCAGGTTTATGTTTATAATAATACCAACTTTAATTTAATTATGATTTTAAATTCAGAAAATTAATTTTCTTTATTCTTACAAGTTGCTTGGTTTTATTTTATTGTCACAACACTTTGCACAGATCACATTGAATCACTATCATCAACTCAACAAGTCGAGATTTTGGTGGTTGTTTTCTTCAGTTGCTTTGATGGTTGTTCTCTTTTTGCAAATAGAGCAAGCAACTGAAGAACAACTATAAGCACAACCCACGTCAACAGCGACCGTTCGCTGTGCATTAGGCTGGTGCACATTTTGGCGTAAACATCCCGCCCCCCTTGCTATAATGCAGTTGAAATAGCAATGAGACTGATGTTACAAAGAAAAGTGATCAAATGCAAATACGTTGGTGGTAAGGTTAAGGGAGACAAGACCATTAAGCCATATAAATGCATGTAAAGTTTTAGTAAATTCACTAACAAATTCTAGAATTACAAGATGCGAGGAGAACAAAAGAAATGGGCATAATTTGAACAATTGGTTACAAAGTATATAAATGTATGATTTTAGTAATAATTTCAAATTTCCAGCTGCGTAGATATAAATTCAGTAATGTAAAATATTAATTTCAATTTTCAATAAAGGCATAAACTTAAAGTTACAATTTTAACGGTGATGTGAGGTGATTCAGGGAACTAGAAACCAAATTTGCCGATAACTACCCAACCCAGACTCGTATCCTGTGCCATAGGTGAAGCAAAGGTCGCAGGATGGATTTTATTCCTGATGATTCTTGGATATATATCAGCTCCAAGGATAATGTATAGGCTGTTGCTCCTATAAAAATCTAGAGCAGCGAAGCGCAGGTTCTGATACCCATCTGCTACTCTCGCGTCAAGCCGTTTTTTTCCGGTAAGGTTGGTAGATCCTTGGTCACTCTAGTATAGATGAAGTTTGGCTCGTCTTCAAAGCGGGACCGGAAAGTCACGTTGCACCATTTTTCGCCGCCACGGGTCTCTACAGGAAGTTTGTGTTTTTTAATAAAAAATGCTGCAATAGAGCTGGACTCTACACACGGTTTAAGAAGGCCATGCACCCGGCTCCAGTTGTCTGCTAGTTGAATTTGAATAACGACGGTTGGTATGACCGTCGTAGTGCCACTGTCCGACGTGATGGTTGTGGCGGTCGTGCGGAGACGCTCATGGCGATGCAATAGGCTGTGATGTGCAGTGCCACAATGTTTACACCGTTCGATAGTACGACAGGTCGAAAGCTGATGGGAATGAGCAAGACAGTTTTCACAATACTTAAACCGCTTGACGGTCTGTAGTCGATTAGAAACATTCATCTTTTTGAATTTGAGGCATTTCCTCAGTGGGTGATTTTTAAGGCAGATCCGACAATCATATTTAGTTGGTTCGGATTTTGCGGCGACCTTGCGGTTTTCCATAGGTGAGATGCTCCTGCGGCTGTGTCTTGGCATGGTGGCTAAAAAAAGGGGAAACGAGAAAAGACGATATATAGTCATTGTTGACTGGGGTTTGGTAGCAATACTAGTTTAGTAATGGGCCTAGTCATGATAGCACCGGCGGTACGTATTTCAGCGACGCGAACACGTTTATGGGCTCGGTGGGAGACCTTCTCAATACGGCCGAGACGCCATTTGTTGGGGGGCAAGTTGTCTTGTTTTATGACAACCAAATCGCCGACAGCATAGTCTCGCTGGGGCAACTTCCATTTCTTTCGTTTATGAAGTTCTCTTAAGTATTCTGCTTTCCATCTCCTGGCCAAGTGATGATGGAGTATTTTCAGTTTTTGCCATCGGTTAGCATAGGTCAGTGAATGACTAGCCAAGTCAGGCTCTGGGAGGGATATTAGAGGAGTTCCGATAAGGAAATGTCCCGGGGTTAAGGCGCATAAGTTCGTTGGGTCATCACTCATTGGACATAATGGCCTTGAGTTTAAGCAGGCTTCGATGCGCGCAAGCATAGTGTTTAGCTCTTCAAATGTAAAGCTTTGGGCGTGGCAGCGTTTTTTAAAGTGAGCTTTAAAGCTTCTAACGCGAGCTTCCCAGAGACCGCCCATGTGGGGTGCCCCTGGTGGTATAAAATGCCAATCCAGATGGGCGAGTGTGGTTTGTGCCAGAATATCTTTCCGTATGCGATCTAGAAACTGTGTTTTGTCGTCATGACGAATGTTAGATGCGCCTACAAAGGCAGTGCCATTATCAGCATATATGGCTCGGAGTGTCCCTCGCCTGGAGAAAAATCTTGCGAATGCGGCTAAAAACGCCTAGGTAGAGATTTTTCCGGTGTCCTCTAAGTGGATTGCCTTGGTAGCAAAACATATAAATATCAGAGCGTAGCCTTTTGTGACTCTGCAACCTCGGCCCACGTAAGATTTAATGTCGAAACGTCCTGCGAAATCCCCTCCTGTGTCATAAAAAGGGCGCGACAGTCAAGTACGTATACAGTGAGATAATATTTTCTTTATCAAGGGCCTGAGTCGGGGAACGTAATAATGGTGTCTCATAGGGCGGTATAAGAGTGCGTTTTGTCCATGCAGCGAGTATTTATGCAGATACGTGAGGTAGAGTTTAGTGACGCGAGCGTGTTAGGGTAGCAAAATGGGGTACCATTCATCATGGGTAAGTGTGGGGGAGTTCATTAACCTGCCGTTAATTCTAATGACTCCATCGGGATCGATAAATGGATTAAACGTCAGGAGATGGCTTTTAGGGGATAATATCTGGCCAATAGATAATTTGTGGTATTCGTCATGAAAGTAGAATTTCTGACAGGCGATTATTAGAAATTTCAGTATTAGCTACGACTCTGTCCTTGAGTTTAATATTTACCTTATAGTGAAAACGAAATATGAGATAGATAATTCTGAATGCCTTAGGCAGATCAAAAAAGTCCTTCAGAATATCCGAATTCTCAACCCTAATGGAGTGGACGAGTGTTGGTTTCGCCTCTTCCTCTGTTGAGAAAGGTGAAAACTTCAATGGCCATTCCGAGTGTGGCTTCTTAAGCCATTCTGGCCCATGAAACCATAAGTCGCTGGAGGACAGTTGATGTACGGTAAGACCGCGGGTTGCTAAATCCGCAGGGTTGCTTTTGGACTCTACGTGACCCCATGATTCACTTCCCACCTTTTCAAGTATAAGAGATACTCTGTTTTCGACAAAAGCTTTCCACTTTTTTAGAGGGTTTTGAAGCCACGCAAGAATAATGGTGGAGTCAGTCCATAGAAAAAGTGTAGATTCCTGAAGATTAAGCCGGGGTTGTATTGAGTCGATCATGTTTGCCATCAGTTCGGCACCACACAGTTCTTTGCGGGGAAGAGATAGAAACTTGACTGGGGCCACTCTGGTTTTGGACATCAACAGGTGAGTGGAAATATTGCGATCATATTCAGACCGCAGATAAAGCGCAGCTGCGTATGCCTTTTCTGAGGCGTCACAGAGCCCATGCAGTTCTATAGAATATTCTGGAACGAAATTTACATATCGGGGAATTTTTATTTGTTCAATGTATGCATAGTCGTCTAAAAATGCGTGCCATTGTTGAAGGGTGGAGGGTTGGAGGTTTCTATCCCAATCTGTGCCGTCCTTCCAGATTTGTGACATTATTATTTTCGCAACAATGATTTTAGGGGACAGCCATCCGGCGGGATCAAACAATTTGGCAATTTCCGAGAGCATTGCCCGCTTCGTGATTCTGGTGCGATCGGGACGGGTTTTTAGCTTGAAATAGAAGTGGTCGTTTCCCGCATTCCATCTCAAGCCCAACGTCTTAGTTATGCTCGAGTCTGAAAGTTTAAGAAATTCCTCACATATTAGGTGATTGGAAGGGAGATCTTTCAGAAAGTAATCGTTGTTTGCCGTCCATTTGCGGAGTGAGAAACCTGCAGACTGAAGAACCTCTATGAGTTCATTTCGTGATTCGATGGCTGAGGCTAGACTGTGGGTTCCTGCTAATACGTCGTCGACGTACATGAAGTTTTTAAGGATTTCGGACGCTAGAGGGTAGTCTACTTCACAGTCGGTGGCTAATTGCAATAGAGTGCGAATAGCCAGATATGGGGCACAGTTCACACTAAACGTGACTCTGTTTAACTCGTAATCACAGGGTTTCTTTTGGGGAGAGCTGCGAAAGATTATACGCTGAGCATTGCACGTATGAGCTGGATTCACCAGAATTTGGCGGTACATCTTCTCGATATCCGCATTAAAAACGTATTTAAATAATCTCCATTGCAAAATCAAAGATAGGACCGGGGTGGAGGAGGTCATTAAGAATTATACCATTCGATGAGGCGTTCGAGGCATTAAACACAACACGGAGTTTCGTGGTTGTGCTGTCGGGTTTAAAAACGGCGTGGTGGGGTAGGTAGTAACTGTCAGTACTATCATGACCCTGAGACGAATACCCGGAAATCACACGATCGTATTCGGATTTTAGTTGAGGGCTTTTAACTAGTTTTGCTTCATTTCGGAAGAATTGGGAGAGAGCAATATTGCGAGATTTTCCCAGATTGACGATATCAGGGAACTCTTGTTTAAAGGGGAGTGATACTATGAATCTACCTTCCTTGTTTCGACTAGTTGTCCTTTGATATAATTTTTCACAATATTCATCCGCAGGCGATGTCGTGAGCCTTTGGGGAATATCTTCGAGTTCCCAAAACCGCTGTATATGGTTAGATAGGGTAATTACATTGAAGAAGGAAGAAACAGATTTGTAACGGGGTTGCTCGTGACCTTGCCGGTGACTATCCACCCAAAGATGGTGTTTTGGGCAAGTAGCGATCGATCACTATCCCAATGTAGACCGTCTTGAATTACCTGTGGGTATGTGTCAGCTCCTAGCAGCAAATCAACTTCGGAACAGGTTTGGCGGTATCTATCAGCTAGTTGAAGATGGGCAAAATTGTCTTTCTCAAGGGAACACGAATGATAGTAAGGAAGCTGACCCGTAAGATTCTTAACAACTAACGCATCAGCGTCGATTTGAACGGAATTGTTGATAGGCGATCCGATTTTGATGTGACATACATGTGTTGATGTGGCCGTCAAGGTTTCATTTATTTCATGAATTTCCGCTTGAATACAACGTGTTTCGATACCAAGTGCCTTCTGTACCTTCGTAGAAATAAATGTCGCTTCGGATGTGGAGTAAATCAGAGCACGACCGGTATATTTGAGATCACCATTGTAGATATCAACCATAGCAGTACCCAAAACGACTGAGTGAGATGGAGAGTCTACTCGTGTTGTATATGACTGCAGCGGACGATCCTCTGCTTGATTTGACGTGGACGGACTTGTCTGCGCAACGGCCTGTTTGTGATATACCGGATTTTGGGGCAAAGATGGTTTGGGCGTGGAAGCAGTAGCGGGATGAAAGTTGAGTGCATCTGCCTTGAGGGTAGAAGGGGACCCCCGCGGTGTAGTAACGAATGGTGTTTCTTCTTACAGAAACGGCTTTTACAGTTTCTGAGATCATGGAAACACACAAGACAGTTTATGCACAATTTCTGTCGTTTCAGCACAGCGAAATGTACATCGATAGACATGTGGAGAAATGAAGGGCAAAGTCTCAAAGGATGGTGGTGCGGACACAGAGGGCACTTACCAGGGTTGTCATCTGAAATACTGGTGCGGTAAGAATTGAATTTTTTAGTGTCGGGTTTCTTGGATAGGGTCGCTTTAGAAGGATTACTTGAACCTAAAAATGTGTTGGGGATATCGGATACTGATTCTGGAGTTTTAAACCTAGATGTCAAAAAGGCATCCATCTGACTCCACGTTGGTAAATTTCTATTATGGGACAGGGACTGCTCCCATAGATTGAGGGTCATATCTAGAAGACATGTAGAACAAATGTGGACAAAGATTATGTCGCAGGTATCTGTATCGATTTTCAGGCGGGCTAAATTCGTAACACAATGGTTGATAGTACATTGTAAGTGCCTGATGTTGGGCCCAGTTTCTTTCGAAATGGGGGAAAGATTAAAAAGGCATTTGAGTTGAGCATTGACTAATACTCTTTCGTTCTCATAGCGATTGACAAGATTCTGCCAAGCCATATCGAAACCTTCATTTGTAATAGGACAGGTTCTGAGAATATCACGTACTTCTCCTTGCATATTTTTGAGTAGGTGACACATTTTCTCGACAGGGGAAAGGTGTTTGTTTGTTCCGTACAGAGCCATAAACATGTCACGGAACGTGGGCCACGACTTATAATCTCCATAGAAAATTTCGGTGTCACACGGAGGTACAGAAATGTGAGTTGTAGAATCAGCTTTCACATCAGACGAGGGTTGAATACATTTTTGGCGCAAACTGTCATGTACTTAATTAATTGTAGCTAAACTTTCGACATGGGCTTTGAAGGCTGAGATGTAACGGGCTTTAAGCGTTTCCATACTAGTGTCCTTTTTTATAGAATCAAAGTTGTCTAACGCGTTGTCGTAGCACTGTCGGAATGCCGTCTATATACGGGTGATCTCGCTTTTATACACTTTCAGTGTATGGATAGAGTCGTCAGCTTCATCGCGTTGTTTCCGTATTTATTTTAATTGAAATGAAGTTCTTCGTAGGTGCCACGAATAAGCTCAGCACGTATGTATATTATTTTCTTTTCGCACAAGTGTTCTCTTTTATATGGGGGTAAGATAACTGCTGAACGCGCCTCGTAGAGGACAGGACAGTAGCTGTGTAAAAAATTTATTATATATGCGAGCAATTGCGCATATATGCGAGAAAAGAGGGATTTATTTATACTTGTTCTGGGTGCACTTTTCAGACGTACCTCGTAGAGGCTGCAGTCGAAAAGAGATGAACTATTGTATATAAACCTTATTTACTTGAATGTAGGTCAAGCAACTTAAGCATATAATTTGTTTGTTATGCTGCTGCGCCAATTCGGCAGCACAATGTGATTCTCAGTTGATTTGCAAGCAAATGTATATGCATACGTACATACATATTTATTCTCCCTTTTCCTTTATGTTCGCGCATTTGTTCGCATGTACATACAGGTTGCACGACAAAGTCAATATTTGGAGAATTTTTTGTTTGTTTGTTTTTATTCTTCTATATTTTGTTGTGAATGAGAAATTGGATAACGGCATAAACTGATGTTCTAGACGTATGTCAGTTTGCGAGGAACTTTGTATGTATGTATGGATGTATGAAGCGTTATTCATAGGAATAGTTACGTAGGTATACATATGAAACTATGAACGATGTGGACATACATTTAATTTTTGTCATGCACAAATCATGAACATACATTACCAAGCATGTATTGACGTGTTGTTCTGTGCGTCGTAATGGGTTTCCACAACATTAAGTATTGAGGCTTACTTGTTTCTTTGACAGATGGGTCCGGAACTTGGGAAAATCCGGCTCGAAGGACCATAAACGTTGGGGGGAGGAGGATTCCAGCCTTCGGTTTTAGCTGCAGGCGCGAGTTAAGACCCTTTGGTGTAGTTAAGTAGTGCTGTTTCGCTGAAACTTACTTTGCTGTCTTATGAATTCCTGATGATTCGGGTTTATGTTTTTTATATGTAAGTTTATTTATTTCTATTTTTTACACTGTTTTTCAGGTTTGTTTTTATAATAATACTAACTTCAATTTAATTATGATATTAAATTAAAAAAATTAATTTTCTTTATTCTTACAAGTTGCTTGGTTTTATTTTATTGTCAGAACACTTTGCACAGATCACATTGAAACACTAACATCAACTCAACAAGTCGAGATTTTGGTGGTTGTTTCCTTCAGTTGCTTTGATGGTTGTTCTCTTTTTGCAAATAGAGCAAGTAACTGAAGAACAACTATAAGCACCACCCACGTCAACAGCGACCGTTCGTTGAGCATTAGGCTGGTGCACATTTTGGCGTAAACAAATATCAATATACATAGATTTTCAGCTCCTTAGATATTTCCTTTCACATTGCATCTAATTTTGAAGTATATTTGCAGCCACATTCAATCTTCAAAAAGGTAAAAGACAAATTGAAAAACTGATTAAGTAAAATTGGTGAAAAAAAAAACAAATATATATATATATATATATATATATATATACATATACATTTATGTATATAAATATATATATATATATATATATATATATATATACATATACATTTATATATATATATATATATATATATATATATACATTTATATATATATATATATATATATATATATATATATAATTATATATACACATATATATGTATATATATATATATATATATATATATATATATATATATATATGTATGTATATAAATGTATATACATATATACATTATTATTACGTTTATAAGCTTAAAATTTTTTATAACAGAATAATGCTTACATTATATACACTCTTGCTTGTTCCAGTACAATCCTTTCATTTCTTTGATGTGCAGTTCACTTTATGCATATTATTAAAACGATTTAATATTCATTCAGCATGTTTTCCATGACTTGTGTTATAACCAAAAATTGATTTTCATAATGTTGGTTTCCAATTTTCTTATTTGCCACTGAAATTGACAAAGGCGCTCATGTTGGAAAAACACTATTTCATAAACGATAAAAGAAAACTGGTCTTATTTGTTTTAAATAAATAAATATGTTGACATACATATATAAATACCTTGACATCTGTACAGCTGATAATATGCTGTTAAAAAATAATATATTTAGAAGAACTGGGAAAACATGAAGGATTCGAACCTATCAGTAACATCGCGGTGTAGAATAGGCAGATGGATCTTTTGGAAAATATCAGTAGTTTTATGCACTTGCAAATGCTCATTGAAGTCAACGCAAGCCTAGTACGAAAATATATGTAATAACAAACTGTACATAAGTAAATTTTATAAAAGATCTATTATAAGCATAGCTTTTGTTAAAAACAAATTAAACGTACCGCCTTTGTGTTAAGTCTGTGGAATTTCCAATTTTGTTACAGCAGTTCAACTTAAGTTGTACCTCTGATTCGAATTTGGGTTTTTTGACTCGATCTTCTGTGACTCGAATAAAACTCTCATTCCCGGTTTAATTTATAGTTTAAGGTTCCCATTACACCCGCGATCATGTCTTCTTATCGCATTAGCCATTTATTAGCATGCACTAAGCACTTGTTTTGCCTGCCATACCTGCCATAGTCCCATTTAAAATCACTGCGTCGATTTATATTTTCTAAACATTTAACCATTTCTAAACCATTTACATTTACTAATTTTGAGCATTAACATTATTAAAAATTAAAAACAATTTTAATTTGATAGAATTTCAATTCCTTGGTAATCTTGGCTCATTTTTATGTTGATTTCTTTACGGTATTGACCGCCAGCCAGTTTTGGTATATTCTTTTAATGTTTATAAACAGTTGTATATTGTCTTAAAATCACTTCAGACTTATTTTTATTATTTATTTCACAATTGTTCTACTAAACGAAATTTTTTTTTATTTTCAACCACCATTATTTGCTTAAATTGTAAAGCATGTGTTTAGAGCAGTGATGCCCAAAAATTTTTTCTTGTGGATTAGTGAGTAAGAGAGAATCAACAAATTGAGAGAATTTATTTCAGTACAATATTGACGTTCTACAACATTTCTAGTTTTTTGAGAGTATGCTCTGAAGCGATTCATCCACTTCGCACATTTGTTCTGCAACATCAAGGCTACCATATGAAATAATTTTGTAAACTATGTGTGTGAGTTTTACAATTGGGCAATTCCACTATTTATTTAATTTTATTTATAACAATATTCACTAGTTATATATTTTTTAATACCAAACAATACAAAACAAGTGCTCCGTATTTTATTATATACACAAACAATATGAAACAAGTGTGTTGTTATACATACTATACATATGTACATATAATATGATGTGGTATGCCAGTTCTACTCAGCGAAACAACTGAACAGGATTGGGAAGGTCTATACAGTCTTACTTTTCATTTTCTATGAAATTTTACAATAATTCAACTCATTAACATACTTCTGTGGAGAAGAAAAACTTCTGCCTACGCTAGTTAAAAGTGGATATATTGTTTTGAATCACTTTATGGCACAAAGTGTTTTAAATCAATGTAACCAGACTAATTAGCTAACGCATTAACAAACAATATACATACGTTATCCATTCCTGATAGTCATAATTTGTTTGAAGAAACTTAAAGAATGCGAGAGAAACAATTTGTTCTTTAAAGTATACATGTTTCAACAAGAGAATGGGCTGTGCAAGCAGAATTTGTTTTCCTATCGCGCGAGTTACATATAAGTACAATGACATTATTGATAATTTTTTAAAAGAAATAGGTAAATGAACCTTAACTTCATTTCCACATAAAACTATAATTGGGTCACAGATTTCGCAATAAACAAAGTAATAATGCTGAAAATTCATATTCAAAGTAAATTGTATTTATTGCAAGCATTATGCTAACATGTATATTTCGCAACAATTCATATTAAAAGTAAAATGCATCTCTTGCAAGAATTAAACTAATTGTAACATGTATATTTCGAAACAATTCATATAAAAAAAAGTAAAATGCATTTCTTGCAAGAATCATACTAATGGTAACATGCTTATAAATCATTTTCACATCAAAAAGAAATGGTAAAAGAAATAGAAAATAAGTAATAATTAAGTCAACATTATAGATTAAGAAAACCTTATAAAATCAGTCTTAGTTCCCCATTCAAAGCGTAAAGCAACAATAAAGGAAAATTAATACAAAAGAAAAAGAAAAGTTGAAATTGTGTTTTATTATTTTTTTTGGTAACGTTAAAAGGTAAAAACATAATTGGCGCAGTCGGTAGGATCCTTTTCTCGAAAAAAAAAGGATTCAGTGATACGGACCCAAATTTAATTAAATAAATTTAATTAAACTAATAATTAAATAATAAAATCCTGCGAATCTCACGGGACCCTCCAGGGTTATAAAATAATAAACACATAAAAATAAAACAAATGTTAGTGCAGTGAACATTTAGTTAAACACAGACACCACTTAAAATAAATAAATAGTGCAGTGAACATTTAAGAGAAGTGGACACCACTATATTGTATTAGTGCAGTGAAAGTGCAAAACAAATTTACACCACTATCAAACTTTTAATTTTCCGCTAAATTGTATACTAAAAGACAAAAAGCTTTCGATCAACAAAGAATGGAGGGACAAGCTCAAAATGCGGATGTAAATATTGCGGCAGAGTTGGCCAGAAAGGACCAGCAGTTGGAACGTATGCGTATGGCATACATGGAGCTGCAAGGACAGATACAGCAACAACAACAGCAACGGCCCCAACAACAGCAAAATAATAGTCAATTGGATAGAATCTTTAAAAATGTAAGCTATTTGCCAGTCTTCACAGGATCGGGAGACATCACTATCAACTCGTTCCTGAGCAGCGTAGAATATTTGTTATCCACTATAACTGAGGAGGACTTACTGAAAGAAGCCACCAAGGCAATTTTTTATAGAAACATCCAAGGAGAAGCGAAGAATGTAGTTATAAATGTTCAACAACCAGATAATTGGACAATAATCAAAAAATCGTTGAGACTACGTTACAGACCTGATGTCGAGCCTCATCAATTATATCGGAGGATAAACGAGTTACGTGCAAATAATGTAAGTGATTTAGCCATAGAGTTACAAAACATTAAGTATAAAAGTGATGAACTAAGTATATATTATAGAGATGATTAGTATATAGATCTGTCTAATGTGAATAGCTTATTGGTTAATATAGCGAAAGAAATGACTCATAGTATACTCCTAGATAAGATATACGAAGAACATGATATAGGAACAATAATAGACATAATGATGAAGAGAAGATACGAAGATACTTGTATTAGACAGGAATTTAAAAAATCTCGAGGAACGTTTGTGAACATACCAAAACAATTAAATAAATATAATAACTATAATCATAGCAAAAACTATCAGAATAAGCCGTCAAATAATTATAACAATAATAGTCAGGGTAACTATTACAACAGATATAACAATTATAATAATAATAATAATTCGGGACGCTATAAGGTCCACAATAATAATATGTCAGGAAATTTTCATAAACCCGCACAGGTAGGAAACCCTAGGCCAAATTCCGGACAATATCGCTAGAATCAACCTAGGCAAGACCGAACCGAGCCTATGGAAATAGACAATTTAGAAATAAATAAATTCCAAAGAATCCCGCTGGTAGGAAATTCCAAGGCCAAAGTCAGCCAAAATCGCTTGACTCAACCTGGACAAGACCAAACGGAATCAATGGAACATTATAAAAAAAAATAAATGAAAGAAATAATGAAGATAAAAAATATGATCAAATTCAAAACTATGAAGATATGTTTTTTCGGAAACAACATCCGATTACTTACCCATCATAACAATTGTAATAAATAAACATAAATATAGTGCTCTAATAGACACAGGAGCTAGTATAAGTGTAATAGATAATAATATAAAAGATTTTGAAAAAATTCCATTAAAGGAACCAATTGAATATAAAACAATAAATAAAAAAGGTATTATTAACTTCGAAGTATTGACAGACGCACCAGAACAGTTTAACATAATAAATGCAAAAATTAGATGGAAAGTTGTTTCGTTGACAGGAAGGAAGTACAGTTTTATAATAGGAATCGACTTATTGAATTGCTTTAATACAATGATAAATTTAGTAGACGGTACTATTTGTTTTAATAATAAGATAACAAAATTTGATATAAACCCATATGAAAATCTTCAAGTTTGTACATTAGAAGGCTCAGACTTTGATTACAGTAGAATACAATTGAATCATTTAAATACAGAAGAATACAATGAAGTTATGAATATATTGAAAATATTCCACAGATTATTTTTTAAAGAGGGAGACAGGTTAACTAGTACAATGAAGGTACATCACGAAATCAGGACGACAACTGAAGAACAAATAAATTCTAAACTCTATAGATATCCCCCACAACATGAGACAGAAGTTAGACGACAAATTAAGGAAATGGAAGAACAGGGTATAATTAGACGAAGCTGTTCAAGATATGCAAGCCCACTGATAGTAGTACCAAAGAAGATTGACAATTCTGGAGAGAAAAAGTATCGCATTGTGGTAGATTACAGAAAACTAAATGAAATTACAATAGATGACAAATTTCCTTTACCTAATATAGATTCAATATTAGATAAATTAGGACGAGCACAATACTTTACAACCTTAGATTTAGCTAAAGGTTACCATCAAATATTAGTGAGAGAGCAAGATAGGGAAAAGACAGCATTTGTAACACCCCACGGACTATATGAATTTATACGAATGCCATTTGGTCTTAAGAATGCCCCAGCGACATTCCAAAGGCTAATGAATGAGACATTGCGAGATTTCATTAACAAAACATGCGTAGTTTACCTAGATGACATACTAATATTTAGTACATCCTTAAAAGAGCATGTAAAAGCAATAACGGACATTTTCAAGGTATTGGAAGACGCTAATTTAAAAATACAAGTAGATAAGTGCAATTTCATGAAGAAGGAAACCGAATTTCTGGGACACATTTTAACTAAAGAAGGACTCAAACCTAATCCGAATAAAATAAAAGTCATTCAAGAATTAGAAATACCTAGAACAGAAAAACAGATAAAAAGTTTCTTAGGATTGACAGGATACTACAGGAAGTTTGTAAAAGACTATGCTAAAGTAGCACAACCCATGACCAAGTATCTAAAGAAAGGCGTAAAAGTTAATACAAAAGACCCTACATATATAGAAGCTTTCGAAAAACTGAAACAGTTAATAAGCTCTCACCCCATATTAAAATATCCTAACTTTGATAAACAATTCACCCTTACTACCGATGCATCAAACTATGCAATTGGCGCCGTACTTTCACAGGAAGGGCACCCAGTTTGTTTCGCATCCCGAACACTAAACAATCATGAAAGAAATTACTCAGCAACTGATAAAGAATTCTTAGCAATACTATGGAGCGTAAATTATCTCAGACCATATCTTTATGGCAGAAAATTTAAAATTTTAACAGATCATCAACCAATTAAATTTTTAAATACTAAATATAACGGAAAGGACATGTCACCAAGACATCAACGATGGCTACTAAAATTAGGTGAATATGATTTCGTAATTGATTATATAAAAGGAAAAGAAAATAGAGTAGCAGATTTTTTAAGTAGAATAGAGAAAAATAATGAGAATAAAAATCCTGAAGATAATGAAACGGATACAGAAGTAATAAATAGCCTCGAAGAAGATAGTGTATCTATGGTAACAGTACACTCAGCAGAAGAAAATTTACAAGAACATTTCTTTATCAAAGAAGAGATTGTAAATGAATACAAAACACAAATTATAATAACAAATAATAAAACTCAAGAGTTAAAAGTATTACATGGAAAAAGAATAATATTTATTTCAGAAAGCGATTTCGACAGGATGGGAGAGATATTCAAAAAATATATCACTAAAGGTAAAGTAGGAATATATTCTGAGGTATCAGAAAGAAAATACAACCTCGTTCAAGAAAAATTAATTGAAATGTACTCCAATGATAAACAAATAAATTTTACAAAATGCACTATAAGAGCACAGGATTTAGAAACAGAAGTACAAGCAGTAAAACAAATATCTTTTTACCACGTTAGGGAGAGTATGCACTCCGGAATAATAGAAACTTATAACCAAATAAAAAATAAAATATATTATCCAAAGCTAATGGAAATAATACAATTGGTAATAAACCAGTGTGATTTATGTCAAGAAGTTAAATACGACAGGCAACCAATAAAACCTAAGCTTGCTATTACAGAAACACCATCAGGAAAAAATCAAATAATTCATATTGATACTTATGTAGTCAAAGGATTTCATTTTTTAACAGTAATAGACAAATTCTCCAAATTTGGTGCAGCCTATCCTTTGAATGATAGAAATCATACAACAATAATAGAACAGTTAGAAGATCATTTTGCTAAAATAGGAAAACCTCAAAAGATAGTAGCAGATAACGAGTTCAAAGCGATACGTATTAAAGAGTTTTTAAATAACGAAAATATTGAATTACATTTGACTAAGCCTAATAGCCATACGGGCAATGCCGACATTGAAAGGTTCCATAATACCATTTCAGAAAAACTCAGAGTTATATATAAAATGAATAAAGAATCCTCAATAAAACAATTAATACAAAGGGCAATTAGAAATTATAACGACCGTTATCATTCAAGTACCAAACATTCACCCAATGAGATCCAACAAGGGAAGGTAGAAGAAATTAAGAAAAACTTAGAAGAGAATAAAGCTAGAAAAATCAACAGTTTAAATGAACGTAGGGAAGATTATACGGAAAATAGATCAGAAGGATTTGTAAAAAACTATAAGGCAGTCCGACACAAGGAACAACCAAGATACAGAAAATTAAAGCTCGAAAATGTACATCCATGCAATAATAAACGACCATTAAAATTTTCAGATTCTGGCGGTGCTAACGTTACTCGTAATGATACCACAGATCACGGGACTAATGACGACTAAATTACTGACGGAACAAAGAGGATACATAGATATTCAGATAGGAGATCAAGAAATAGTTAAGGAAACAGATATAGTCTTACATATAATTAATTTGAACGAAGTGGAAGCAATTTTAGATAACATAACGGAAAACATAAAATTAATGAAAATAGATAACAAGGAAGTACTTAATCTAGAAATAAATGATGCTAGGAATAAATTGATGACATTATTACCAAGACAATTAAGACAAAAAAGAGGACTAGTAAACGGAATAGGGAGTGTATCCAAATGGTTGTTTGGAACTATGGACGACGAAGACAGACAGAATATACAAAACCATCTTTATAACATTGACGAAATTAAACAGAATAATAACCAACAAGTTTTAATAAATGATTACTTTAATTCGACATTAAAACACTTAAAACAGGTTGTAGAAAGTGATAGAATTGAAATAGAAAATGAATTAAATTCTATAAGTAAAGTCTTAAAGATAGAAAATCAAAAACATTCATATTTAGAACAACTGACTAATATCCAATTAATAAGAAATAGGATAGAACATTTACAAGATAACGTTGTATCCGCAAAGTACGGAATTATACATCCTAGTATTTTGACTAGTAATGAAATTGAAAAATACAACATAGATTACAATAAGTTAAAATATATTCAGTTTGGAACAGCGTATCTTAATAATTCATATTTAATTTTTGGAGTAAAAATACCTAAGGAATTCGTAACCGTAAAATAAAGAGTCATAGTACCAATACCAAATAACGCAAAATATGAAATTGATTATAAAACAGAAGAAATCTTTGATTTTGAAAATGAAACTTACACATTCCAACAAAATAAACAGTTAAAAGATTTAAAGTTAAGCAAACATTGTATAATTAAGAATACCTGTCAAATGATAAGTAATAATGATTTGGAAATATTACAGTTAGATATTGATACAATTCTAATAAAAAACTCAGTAAATGTTAGTGTTAAGCAAACATGTAATACGGATAAAGTAATTTTAAATGGAAATTATTTAATCAATTTTAATAATTGTTCAATAAAAATTAAAGACTAATATTTTTCAAATATTATAGAAATTTAAAAATTAACACACATAAATCAAAACACAAAACAAATACAAAATTTTACCCACAAATTGTCATTTAAACAGATTGAAGAAGAACATCAAAACAATATAAAAAATATCAAAGCATTAAATTACCATAGTAAAATAACGTATGGTTGTAATATTATAATTATAATTGTAGTAGTATGTATAATCATATGTGTAATAAAAAAGCATAACCATATTAAAATAAAATTAAATAATAAAATTCAGGAGAACTCTAATCTAAAGGAGGGAGTAGTTACATATAAGTACAATGACATTATGGATAATTTTTTAAAAGAAATAGGTAAATGAACCTTAACTTCATTTCCACATAAAACTATAATTGGGTCACAGATTTCGCAATAAACAAAGTAATAATGCTGAAAATTCATATTCAAAGTAAATTGTATTTATTGCAAGCATTATGCTAACATGTATATTTCGCAACAATTCATATTAAAAGTAAAATGCATTTCTTGCAAGAATCATACTAATGGTAACATGCTTATAAATCATTTTCACATCAAAAAGAAATGGTAAAAGAAATAGAAAATAAGTAATAATTAAGTCAACATTATAGATTAAGAAAACCTTATAAAATCAGTCTTAGTTCCCCATTCAAAGCGTAAAGCAACAATAAAGGAAAATTAATACAAAAGAAAAAGAAAAGTTGAAATTGTGTTTTATTATTTTTTTTGGTAACGTTAAAAGGTAAAAACATAATTGGCGCAGTCGGTAGGATCCTTTTCTCGAAAAAAAAGGATTCAGTGATACGGACCCAAATTTAATTAAATAAATTTAATTAAACTAATAATTAAATAATAAAATCCTGCGAATCTCACGGGACCCTCCAGGGTTATAAAATAATAAACACATAAAAATAAAACAAATGTTAGTGCAGTGAACATTTAGTTAAACACAGACACCACTTAAAATAAATAAATAGTGCAGTGAACATTTAAGAGAAGTGGACACCACTATATTGTATTAGTGCAGTGAAAGTGCAAAACAAATTTACACCACTATCAAACTTTTAATTTTCCGCTAAATTGTATACTAAAAGACAAAAAGCTTTCGATCAACAAAGAATGGAGGGACAAGCTCAAAATGCGGATGTAAATATTGCGGCAGAGTTGGCCAGAAAGGACCAGCAGTTGGAACGTATGCGTATGGCATACATGGAGCTGCAAGGACAGATACAGCAACAACAACAGCAACGGCCCCAACAACAGCAAAATAATAGTCAATTGGATAGAATCTTTAAAAATGTAAGCTATTTGCCAGTCTTCACAGGATCGGGAGACATCACTATCAACTCGTTCCTGAGCAGCGTAGAATATTTGTTATCCACTATAACTGAGGAGGACTTACTGAAAGAAGCCACCAAGGCAATTTTTTATAGAAACATCCAAGGAGAAGCGAAGAATGTAGTTATAAATGTCCAACAACCAGATAATTGGACAATAATCAAAAAATCGTTGAGACTACGTTACAGACCTGATGTCGAGCCTCATCAATTATATCGGAGGATAAACGAGTTACGTGCAAATAATGTAAGTGATTTAGCCATAGAGTTACAAAACATTAAGTATAAAAGTGATGAACTAAGTATATATTATAGAGATGATCAGTATATAGATCTGTCTAATGTGAATAGCTTATTGGTTAATATAGCGAAAGAAATGACTCAAGGTATACTCCTAGATAAGATATACGAAGAACATGATATAGGAACAATAATAGACATAATGATGAAGAGAAGATACGAAGATACTTGTATTAGACAGGAATTTAAAAAATCTCGAGGAACGTTTGTGAACATACCAAAACAATTAAATAAATATAATAACTATAATCATAGCAAAAACTATCAGAATAAGCCGTCAAATAATTATAACAATAATAGTCAGGGTAACTATTACAACAGATATAACAATTATAATAATAATAATAATTCGGGACGCTATAAGGTCCACAATAATATGTCAGGAAATTTTCATAAACCCGCACAGGTAGGAAACCCTAGGCCAAATTCCGGACAATATCGCTAGAATCAACCTAGGCAAGACCGAACCGAGCCTATGGAAATAGACAATTTAGAAATAAATAAATTCCAAAGAATCCCGCTGGTAGGAAATTCCAAGGCCAAAGTCAGCCAAAATCGCTTGACTCAACCTGGACAAGACCAAACGGAATCAATGGAACATTATAAAAAAAAAAAATAAATGAAAGAAATAATGAAGATAAAAAATATGATCAAATTCAAAACTATGAAGATATGTTTTTTCGGAAACAACATCCGATTACTTACCCATCATAACAATTGTAATAAATAAACATAAATATAGTGCTCTAATAGACACAGGAGCTAGTATAAGTGTAATAGATAATAATATAAAAGATTTTGAAAAAATTCCATTAAAGGAACCAATTGAATATAAAACAATAAATAAAAAAGGTATTATTAACTTCGAAGTATTGACAGACGCACCAGAACAGTTTAACATAATAAATGCAAAAATTAGATGGAAAGTTGTTTCGTTGACAGGAAGGAAGTACAGTTTTATAATAGGAATCGACTTATTGAATTGCTTTAATACAATGATAAATTTAGTAGACGGTACTATTTGTTTTAATAATAAGATAACAAAATTTGATATAAACCCATATGAAAATCTTCAAGTTTGTACATTAGAAGGCTCAGACTTTGATTACAGTAGAATACAATTGAATCATTTAAATACAGAAGAATACAATGAAGTTATGAATATATTGAAAATATTCCACAGATTATTTTTTAAAGAGGGAGACAGGTTAACTAGTACAATGAAGGTACATCACGAAATCAGGACGACAACTGAAGAACAAATAAACTCTAAACTCTATAGATATCCCCCACAACATGAGACAGAAGTTAGACGACAAATTAAGGAAATGGAAGAACAGGGTATAATTAGACGAAGCTGTTCAAGATATGCAAGCCCACTGATAGTAGTACCAAAGAAGATTGACAATTCTGGAGAGAAAAAGTATCGCATTGTGGTAGATTACAGAAAACTAAATGAAATTACAATAGATGACAAATTTCCTTTACCTAATATAGATTCAATATTAGATAAATTAGGACGAGCACAATACTTTACAACCTTAGATTTAGCTAAAGGTTACCATCAAATATTAGTGAGAGAGCAAGATAGGGAAAAGACAGCATTTGTAACACCCCACGGACTATATGAATTTATACGAATGCCATTTGGTCTTAAGAATGCCCCAGCGACATTCCAAAGGCTAATGAATGAGACATTGCGAGATTTCATTAACAAAACATGCGTAGTTTACCTAGATGACATACTAATATTTAGTACATCCTTAAAAGAGCATGTAAAAGCAATAACGGACATTTTCAAGGTATTGGAAGACGCTAATTTAAAAATACAAGTAGATAAGTGCAATTTCATGAAGAAGGAAACCGAATTTCTGGGACACATTTTAACTAAAGAAGGACTCAAACCTAATCCGAATAAAATAAAAGTCATTCAAGAATTAGAAATACCTAGAACAGAAAAACAGATAAAAAGTTTCTTAGGATTGACAGGATACTACAGGAAGTTTGTAAAAGACTATGCTAAAGTAGCACAACCCATGACCAAGTATCTAAAGAAAGGCGTAAAAGTTAATACAAAAGACCCTACATATATAGAAGCTTTCGAAAAACTGAAACAGTTAATAAGCTCTCACCCCATATTAAAATATCCTAACTTTGATAAACAATTCACCCTCACTACCGATGCATCAAACTATGCAATTGGCGCCGTACTTTCACAGGAAGGGCACCCAGTTTGTTTCGCATCCCGAACACTAAACAATCATGAAAGAAATTACTCAGCAACTGATAAAGAATTCTTAGCAATACTATGGAGCGTAAATTATCTCAGACCATATCTTTATGGCAGAAAATTTAAAATTTTAACAGATCATCAACCAATTAAATTTTTAAATACTAAATATAACGGAAAGGACATGTCACCAAGACATCAACGATGGCTACTAAAATTAGGTGAATATGATTTCGTAATTGGTTATATAAAAGGAAAAGAAAATAGAGTAGCAGATTTTTTAAGTAGAATAGAGAAAAATAATGAGAATAAAAATCCTGAAGATAATGAAACGGATACAGAAGTAATAAATAGCCTCGAAGAAGATAGTGTATCTATGGTAACAGTACACTCAGCAGAAGAAAATTTACAAGAACATTTCTTTATCAAAGAAGAGATTGTAAATGAATACAAAACACAAATTATAATAACAAATAATAAAACTCAAGAGTTAAAAGTATTACATGGAAAAAGAATAATATTTATTTCAGAAAGCGATTTCGACAGGATGGGAGAGATATTCAAAAAATATATCACTAAAGGTAAAGTAGGAATATATTCTGAGGTATCAGAAAGAAAATACAACCTCGTTCAAGAAAAATTAATTGAAATGTACTCCAATGATAAACAAATAAATTTTACAAAATGCACTATAAGGGCACAGGATTTAGAAACAGAAGTACAAGCAGTAAAACAAATATCTTTTTACCACGTTAGGGAGAGTATGCACTCCGGAATAATAGAAACTTATAACCAAATAAAAAATAAAATATATTATCCAAAGCTAATGGAAATAATACAATTGGTAATAAACCAGTGTGATTTATGTCAAGAAGTTAAATACGACAGGCAACCAATAAAACCTAAGCTTGCTATTACAGAAACACCATCAGGAAAAAATCAAATAATTCATATTGATACTTATGTAGTCAAAGGATTTCATTTTTTAACAGTAATAGACAAATTCTCCAAATTTGGTGCAGCCTATCCTTTGAATGATAGAAATCATACAACAATAATAGAACAGTTAGAAGATCATTTTGCTAAAATAGGAAAACCTCAAAAGATAGTAGCAGATAACGAGTTCAAAGCGATACGTATTAAAGAGTTTTTAAATAACGAAAATATTGAATTACATTTGACTAAGCCTAATAGCCATACGGGCAATGCCGACATTGAAAGGTTCCATAATACCATTTCAGAAAAACTCAGAGTTATATATAAAATGAATAAAGAATCCTCAATAAAACAATTAATACAAAGGGCAATTAGAAATTATAACGACCGTTATCATTCAAGTACCAAACATTCACCCAATGAGATCCAACAAGGGAAGGTAGAAGAAATTAAGAAAAACTTAGAAGAGAATAAAGCTAGAAAAATCAACAGTTTAAATGAACGTAGGGAAGATTATACGGAAAATAGATCAGAAGGATTTGTAAAAAACTATAAGGCAGTCCGACACAAGGAACAACCAAGATACAGAAAATTAAAGCTCGAAAATGTACATCCATGCAATATTAAACGACCATTAAAATTTTCAGATTCTGGCGGTGCTAACGTTACTCGTAATGATACCACAGATCACGGGACTAATGACGACTAAATTACTGACGGAACAAAGAGGATACATAGATATTCAGATAGGAGATCAAGAAATAGTTAAGGAAACAGATATAGTCTTACATATAATTAATTTGAACGAAGTGGAAGCAATTTTAGATAACATAACGGAAAACATAAAATTAATGAAAATAGATAACAAGGAAGTACTTAATCTAGAAATAAATGATGCTAGGAATAAATTGATGACATTATTACCAAGACAATTAAGACAAAAAAGAGGACTAGTAAACGGAATAGGGAGTGTATCCAAATGGTTGTTTGGAACTATGGACGACGAAGACAGACAGAATATACAAAACCATCTTTATAACATTGACGAAATTAAACAGAATAATAACCAACAAGTTTTAATAAATGATTACTTTAATTCGACATTAAAACACTTAAAACAGGTTGTAGAAAGTGATAGAATTGAAATAGAAAATGAATTAAATTCTATAAGTAAAGTCTTAAAGATAGAAAATCAAAAACATTCATATTTAGAACAACTGACTAATATCCAATTAATAAGAAATAGGATAGAACATTTACAAGATAACGTTGTATCCGCAAAGTACGGAATTATACATCCTAGTATTTTGACTAGTAATGAAATTGAAAAATACAACATAGATTACAATAAGTTAAAATATATTCAGTTTGGAACAGCGTATCTTAATAATTCATATTTAATTTTTGGAGTAAAAATACCTAAGGAATTCGTAACCGTAAAATAAAGAGTCATAGTACCAATACCAAATAACGCAAAATATGAAATTGATTATAAAACAGAAGAAATCTTTGATTTTGAAAATGAAACTTACACATTCCAACAAAATAAACAGTTAAAAGATTTAAAGTTAAGCAAACATTGTATAATTAAGAATACCTGTCAAATGATAAGTAATAATGATTTGGAAATATTACAGTTAGATATTGATACAATTCTAATAAAAAACTCAGTAAATGTTAGTGTTAAGCAAACATGTAATACGGATAAAGTAATTTTAAATGGAAATTATTTAATCAATTTTAATAATTGTTCAATAAAAATTAAAGACTAATATTTTTCAAATATTATAGAAATTTAAAAATTAACACACATAAATCAAAACACAAAACAAATACAAAATTTTACCCACAAATTGTCATTTAAACAGATTGAAGAAGAACATCAAAACAATATAAAAAATATCAAAGCATTAAATTACCATAGTAAAATAACGTATGGTTGTAATATTATAATTATAATTGTAGTAGTATGTATAATCATATGTGTAATAAAAAAGCATAACCATATTAAAATAAAATTAAATAATAAAATTCAGGAGAACTCTAATCTAAAGGAGGGAGTAGTTACATATAAGTACAATGACATTATGGATAATTTTTTAAAAGAAATAGGTAAATGAACCTTAACTTCATTTCCACATAAAACTATAATTGGGTCACAGATTTCGCAATAAACAAAGTAATAATGCTGAAAATTCATATTCAAAGTAAATTGTATTTATTGCAAGCATTATGCTAACATGTATATTTCGCAACAATTCATATTAAAAGTAAAATGCATTTCTTGCAAGAATCATACTAATGGTAACATGCTTATAAATCATTTTCACATCAAAAAGAAATGGTAAAAGAAATAGAAAATAAGTAATAATTAAGTCAACATTATAGATTAAGAAAATCTTGTAAAATCAGTCTTAGTTCCCCATTCAAAGCGTAAAGCAACAATAAAGGAAAATTAATACAAAAGAAAAAGAAAAGTTGAAATTGTGTTTTATTATTTTTTTTGGTAACGTTAAAAGGTAAAAACATAATTGGCGCAGTCGGTAGGATCCTTTTCTCGAAAAAAAAGGATTCAGTGTTACGGACCCAAATTTAATTAAATAAATTTAATTAAACTAATAATTAAATAATAAAATCCTGCGAATCTCACGGGACCCTCCAGGGTTATAAAATAATAAACACATAAAAATAAAACAAATGTTAGTGCAGTGAACATTTAGTTAAACACAGACACCACTTAAAATAAATAAATAGTGCAGTGAACATTTAAGAGAAGTGGACACCACTATATTGTATTAGTGCAGTGAAAGTGCAAAACAAATTTACACCACTATCAAACTTTTAATTTTCCGCTAAACTGTATACTAAAAGACAAAAAGCTTTCGATCAACAAAGAATGGAGGGACAAGCTCAAAATGCGGATGTAAATATTGCGGCAGAGTTGGCCAGAAAGGACCAGCAGTTGGAACGTATGCGTATGGCATACATGGAGCTTCAAGGACAGATACAGCAACAACAACAGCAACGGCCCCAACAACAGCAAAATAATAGTCAATTGGATAGAATCTTTAAAAATGTAAGCTATTTGCCAGTCTTCACAGGATCGGGAGACATCACTATCAACTCGTTCCTGAGCAGCGTAGAATATTTGTTATCCACTATAACTGAGGAGGACTTACTGAAAGAAGCCACCAAGGCAATTTTTTATAGAAACATCCAAGGAGAAGCGAAGAATGTAGTTATAAATGTTTAACAACCAGATAATTGGACAATAATCAAAAAATCGTTGAGACTACGTTACAGACCTGATGTCGAGCCTCATCAACTATATCGGAGGATAAACGAGTTACGTGCAAATAATGTAAGTGATTTAGCCATAGAGTTACAAAACATTAAGTATAAAAGTGATGAACTAAGTATATATTATAGAGATGATCAGTATATAGATCTGTCTAATGTGAATAGCTTATTGGTTAATATAGCGAAAGAAATGACTCAAGGTATACTCCTAGATAAGATATACGAAGAACATGATATAGGAACAATAATAGACATAATGATGAAGAGAAGATACGAAGATACTTGTATTAGACAGGAATTTAAAAAATCTCGAGGAACGTTTGTGAACATACCAAAACAATTAAATAAATATAATAACTATAATCATAGCAAAAACTATCAGAATAAGCCGTCAAATAATTATAACAATAATAGTCAGGGTAACTATTACAACAGATATAACAATTATAATAATAATAATAATTCGGGACGCTATAAGGTCCACAATAATAATATGTCAGGAAATTTTCATAGACCCGCACAGGTAGGAAACCCTAGGCCAAATTCCGGACAATATCGCTGGAATCAACCTAGGCAAGACCGAACCAGCCTATGGAAATAGACAATTTAGAAATAAATAAATTCCAAAGAATCCCGCTGGTAGGAAATTCCAAGGCCAAAGTCAGCCAAAATCGCTTGACTCAACCTGGACAAGACCAAACGGAATCAATGGAACATTATAAAAAAAAAATAAATGAAAGAAATAATGAAGATAAAAAATATGATCAAATTCAGAACTATGAAGATATGTTTTTTCGGAAACAACATCCGATTACTTACCCATCATAACAATTGTAATAAATAAAAATAAATATAGTGCTCTAATAGACACAGGAGCAAATATAAGTGTAATAGATAATAATATAAAAGATTTTGAAAAAATTCCATTAAAGGAACCAATTGAATATAAAACAATAAATAAAAAAGGTATTATTAACTTCGAAGTATTGACAGACGCACCAGAACAGTTTAACATAATAAATGCAAAAATTAGATGGAAAGTTGTTTCGTTGACAGGAAGGAAGTACAGTTTTATAATAGGAATCGACTTATTGAATTGCTTTAATACAATGATAAATTTAGTAGACGGTACTATTTGTTTTAATAATAAGATAACAAAATTTGATATAAACCCATATGAAAATCTTCAAGTTTGTACATTAGAAGGCTCAGACTTTGATTACAGTAGAATACAATTGAATCATTTAAATACAGAAGAATACAATGAAGTTATGAATATATTGAAAATATTCCACAGATTATTTTTTAAAGAGGGAGACAGGTTAACTAGTACAATGAAGGTACATCACGAAATCAGGACGACAACTGAAGAACAAATAAACTCTAAACTCTATAGATATCCCCCACAACATGAGACAGAAGTTAGACGACAAATTAAGGAAATGGAAGAACAGGGTATAATTAGACGAAGCTGTTCAAGATATGCAAGCCCACTGATAGTAGTACCAAAGAAGATTGACAATTCTGGAGAGAAAAAGTATCGCATTGTGGTAGATTACAGAAAACTAAATGAAATTACAATAGATGACAAATTTCCTTTACCTAATATAGATTCAATATTAGATAAATTAGGACGAGCACAATACTTTACAACCTTAGATTTAGCTAAAGGTTACCATCAAATATTAGTGAGAGAGCAAGATAGGGAAAAGACAGCATTTGTAACACCCCACGGACTATATGAATTTATACGAATGCCATTTGGTCTTAAGAATGCCCCAGCGACATTCCAAAGGCTAATGAATGAGACATTGCGAGATTTCATTAACAAAACATGCGTAGTTTACCTAGATGACATACTAATATTTAGTACATCCTTAAAAGAGCATGTAAAAGCAATAACGGACATTTTCAAGGTATTGGAAGACGCTAATTTAAAAATACAAGTAGATAAGTGCAATTTCATGAAGAAGGAAACCGAATTTCTGGGACACATTTTAACTAAAGAAGGACTCAAACCTAATCCGAATAAAATAAAAGTCATTCAAGAATTAGAAATACCTAGAACAGAAAAACAGATAAAAAGTTTCTTAGGATTGACAGGATACTACAGGAAGTTTGTAAAAGACTATGCTAAAGTAGCACAACCCATGACCAAGTATCTAAAGAAAGGCGTAAAAGTTAATACAAAAGACCCTACATATATAGAAGCTTTCGAAAAACTGAAACAGTTAATAAGCTCTCACCCCATATTAAAATATCCTAACTTTGATAAACAATTCACCCTCACTACCGATGCATCAAACTATGCAATTGGCGCCGTACTTTCACAGGAAGGGCACCCAGTTTGTTTCGCATCCCGAACACTAAACAATCATGAAAGAAATTACTCAGCAACTGATAAAGAATTCTTAGCAATACTATGGAGCGTAAATTATCTCAGACCATATCTTTATGGCAGAAAATTTAAAATTTTAACAGATCATCAACCAATTAAATTTTTAAATACTAAATATAACGGAAAGGACATGTCACCAAGACATCAACGATGGCTACTAAAATTAGGTGAATATGATTTCGTAATTGGTTATATAAAAGGAAAAGAAAATAGAGTAGCAGATTTTTTAAGTAGAATAGAGAAAAATAATGAGAATAAAAATCCTGAAGATAATGAAACGGATACAGAAGTAATAAATAGCCTCGAAGAAGATAGTGTATCTATGGTAACAGTACACTCAGCAGAAGAAAATTTACAAGAACATTTCTTTATCAAAGAAGAGATTGTAAATGAATACAAAACACAAATTATAATAACAAATAATAAAACTCAAGAGTTAAAAGTATTACATGGAAAAAGAATAATATTTATTTCAGAAAGCGATTTCGACAGGATGGGAGAGATATTCAAAAAATATATCACTAAAGGTAAAGTAGGAATATATTCTGAGGTATCAGAAAGAAAATACAACCTCGTTCAAGAAAAATTAATTGAAATGTACTCCAATGATAAACAAATAAATTTTACAAAATGCACTATAAGGGCACAGGATTTAGAAACAGAAGTACAAGCAGTAAAACAAATATCTTTTTACCACGTTAGGGAGAGTATGCACTCCGGAATAATAGAAACTTATAACCAAATAAAAAATAAAATATATTATCCAAAGCTAATGGAAATAATACAATTGGTAATAAACCAGTGTGATTTATGTCAAGAAGTTAAATACGACAGGCAACCAATAAAACCTAAGCTTGCTATTACAGAAACACCATCAGGAAAAAATCAAATAATTCATATTGATACTTATGTAGTCAAAGGATTTCATTTTTTAACAGTAATAGACAAATTCTCCAAATTTGGTGCAGCCTATCCTTTGAATGATAGAAATCATACAACAATAATAGAACAGTTAGAAGATCATTTTGCTAAAATAGGAAAACCTCAAAAGATAGTAGCAGATAACGAGTTCAAAGCGATACGTATTAAAGAGTTTTTAAATAACGAAAATATTGAATTACATTTGACTAAGCCTAATAGCCATACGGGCAATGCCGACATTGAAAGGTTCCATAATACCATTTCAGAAAAACTCAGAGTTATATATAAAATGAATAAAGAATCCTCAATAAAACAATTAATACAAAGGGCAATTAGAAATTATAACGACCGTTATCATTCAAGTACCAAACATTCACCCAATGAGATCCAACAAGGGAAGGTAGAAGAAATTAAGAAAAACTTAGAAGAGAATAAAGCTAGAAAAATCAACAGTTTAAATGAACGTAGGGAAGATTATACGGAAAATAGATCAGAAGGATTTGTAAAAAACTATAAGGCAGTCCGACACAAGGAACAACCAAGATACAGAAAATTAAAGCTCGAAAATGTACATCCATGCAATATTAAACGACCATTAAAATTTTCAGATTCTGGCGGTGCTAACGTTACTCGTAATGATACCACAGATCACGGGACTAATGACGACTAAATTACTGACGGAACAAAGAGGATACATAGATATTCAGATAGGAGATCAAGAAATAGTTAAGGAAACAGATATAGTCTTACATATAATTAATTTGAACGAAGTGGAAGCAATTTTAGATAACATAACGGAAAACATAAAATTAATGAAAATAGATAACAAGGAAGTACTTAATCTAGAAATAAATGATGCTAGGAATAAATTGATGACATTATTACCAAGACAATTAAGACAAAAAAGAGGACTAGTAAACGGAATAGGGAGTGTATCCAAATGGTTGTTTGGAACTATGGACGACGAAGACAGACAGAATATACAAAACCATCTTTATAACATTGACGAAATTAAACAGAATAATAACCAACAAGTTTTAATAAATGATTACTTTAATTCGACATTAAAACACTTAAAACAGGTTGTAGAAAGTGATAGAATTGAAATAGAAAATGAATTAAATTCTATAAGTAAAGTCTTAAAGATAGAAAATCAAAAACATTCATATTTAGAACAACTGACTAATATCCAATTAATAAGAAATAGGATAGAACATTTACAAGATAACGTTGTATCCGCAAAGTACGGAATTATACATCCTAGTATTTTGACTAGTAATGAAATTGAAAAATACAACATAGATTACAATAAGTTAAAATATATTCAGTTTGGAACAGCGTATCTTAATAATTCATATTTAATTTTTGGAGTAAAAATACCTAAGGAATTCGTAACCGTAAAATAAAGAGTCATAGTACCAATACCAAATAACGCAAAATATGAAATTGATTATAAAACAGAAGAAATCTTTGATTTTGAAAATGAAACTTACACATTCCAACAAAATAAACAGTTAAAAGATTTAAAGTTAAGCAAACATTGTATAATTAAGAATACCTGTCAAATGATAAGTAATAATGATTTGGAAATATTACAGTTAGATATTGATACAATTCTAATAAAAAACTCAGTAAATGTTAGTGTTAAGCAAACATGTAATACGGATAAAGTAATTTTAAATGGAAATTATTTAATCAATTTTAATAATTGTTCAATAAAAATTAAAGACTAATATTTTTCAAATATTATAGAAATTTAAAAATTAACACACATAAATCAAAACACAAAACAAATACAAAATTTTACCCACAAATTGTCATTTAAACAGATTGAAGAAGAACATCAAAACAATATAAAAAATATCAAAGCATTAAATTACCATAGTAAAATAACGTATGGTTGTAATATTATAATTATAATTGTAGTAGTATGTATAATCATATGTGTAATAAAAAAGCATAACCATATTAAAATAAAATTAAATAATAAAATTCAGGAGAACTCTAATCTAAAGGAGGGAGTAGTTACATATAAGTACAATGACATTATGGATAATTTTTTAAAAGAAATAGGTAAATGAACCTTAACTTCATTTCCACATAAAACTATAATTGGGTCACAGATTTCGCAATAAACAAAGTAATAATGCTGAAAATTCATATTCAAAGTAAATTGTATTTATTGCAAGCATTATGCTAACATGTATATTTCGCAACAATTCATATTAAAAGTAAAATGCATTTCTTGCAAGAATCATACTAATGGTAACATGCTTATAAATCATTTTCACATCAAAAAGAAATGGTAAAAGAAATAGAAAATAAGTAATAATTAAGTCAACATTATAGATTAAGAAAATCTTGTAAAATCAGTCTTAGTTCCCCATTCAAAGCGTAAAGCAACAATAAAGGAAAATTAATACAAAAGAAAAAGAAAAGTTGAAATTGTGTTTTATTATTTTTTTTGGTAACGTTAAAAGGTAAAAACATAATTGGCGCAGTCGGTAGGATCCTTTTCTCGAAAAAAAAGGATTCAGTGTTACGGACCCAAATTTAATTAAATAAATTTAATTAAACTAATAATTAAATAATAAAATCCTGCGAATCTCACGGGACCCTCCAGGGTTATAAAATAATAAACACATAAAAATAAAACAAATGTTAGTGCAGTGAACATTTAGTTAAACACAGACACCACTTAAAATAAATAAATAGTGCAGTGAACATTTAAGAGAAGTGGACACCACTATATTGTATTAGTGCAGTGAAAGTGCAAAACAAATTTACACCACTATCAAACTTTTAATTTTCCGCTAAACTGTATACTAAAAGACAAAAAGCTTTCGATCAACAAAGAATGGAGGGACAAGCTCAAAATGCGGATGTAAATATTGCGGCAGAGTTGGCCAGAAAGGACCAGCAGTTGGAACGTATGCGTATGGCATACATGGAGCTTCAAGGACAGATACAGCAACAACAACAGCAACGGCCCCAACAACAGCAAAATAATAGTCAATTGGATAGAATCTTTAAAAATGTAAGCTATTTGCCAGTCTTCACAGGATCGGGAGACATCACTATCAACTCGTTCCTGAGCAGCGTAGAATATTTGTTATCCACTATAACTGAGGAGGACTTACTGAAAGAAGCCACCAAGGCAATTTTTTATAGAAACATCCAAGGAGAAGCGAAGAATGTAGTTATAAATGTTCAACAACCAGATAATTGGACAATAATCAAAAAATCGTTGAGACTACGTTACAGACCTGATGTCGAGCCTCATCAACTATATCGGAGGATAAACGAGTTACGTGCAAATAATGTAAGTGATTTAGCCATAGAGTTACAAAACATTAAGTATAAAAGTGATGAACTAAGTATATATTATAGAGATGATCAGTATATAGATCTGTCTAATGTGAATAGCTTATTGGTTAATATAGCGAAAGAAATGACTCAAGGTATACTCCTAGATAAGATATACGAAGAACATGATATAGGAACAATAATAGACATAATGATGAAGAGAAGATACGAAGATACTTGTATTAGACAGGAATTTAAAAAATCTCGAGGAACGTTTGTGAACATACCAAAACAATTAAATAAATATAATAACTATAATCATAGCAAAAACTATCAGAATAAGCCGTCAAATAATTATAACAATAATAGTCAGGGTAACTATTACAACAGATATAACAATTATAATAATAATAATAATTCGGGACGCTATAAGGTCCACAATAATAATATGTCAGGAAATTTTCATAAACCCGCACAGGTAGGAAACCCTAGGCCAAATTCCGGACAATATCGCTAGAATCAACCTAGGCAAGACCGAACCGAGCCTATGGAAATAGACAATTTAGAAATAAATAAATTCCAAAGAATCCCGCTGGTAGGAAATTCCAAGGCCAAAGTCAGCCAAAATCGCTTGACTCAACCTGGACAAGACCAAACGGAATCAATGGAACATTATAAAAAAAAATAAATGAAAGAAATAATGAAGATAAAAAATATGATCAAATTCAAAACTATGAAGATATGTTTTTTCGGAAACAACATCCGATTACTTACCCATCATAACAATTGTAATAAATAAACATAAATATAGTGCTCTAATAGACACAGGAGCTAGTATAAGTGTAATAGATAATAATATAAAAGATTTTGAAAAAATTCCATTAAAGGAACCAATTGAATATAAAACAATAAATAAAAAAGGTATTATTAACTTCGAAGTATTGACAGACGCACCAGAACAGTTTAACATAATAAATGCAAAAATTAGATGGAAAGTTGTTTCGTTGACAGGAAGGAAGTACAGTTTTATAATAGGAATCGACTTATTGAATTGCTTTAATACAATGATAAATTTAGTAGACGGTACTATTTGTTTTAATAATAAGATAACAAAATTTGATATAAACCCATATGAAAATCTTCAAGTTTGTACATTAGAAGGCTCAGACTTTGATTACAGTAGAATACAATTGAATCATTTAAATACAGAAGAATACAATGAAGTTATGAATATATTGAAAATATTCCACAGATTATTTTTTAAAGAGGGAGACAGGTTAACTAGTACAATGAAGGTACATCACGAAATCAGGACGACAACTGAAGAACAAATAAATTCTAAACTCTATAGATATCCCCCACAACATGAGACAGAAGTTAGACGACAAATTAAGGAAATGGAAGAACAGGGTATAATTAGACGAAGCTGTTCAAGATATGCAAGCCCACTGATAGTAGTACCAAAGAAGATTGACAATTCTGGAGAGAAAAAGTATCGCATTGTGGTAGATTACAGAAAACTAAATGAAATTACAATAGATGACAAATTTCCTTTACCTAATATAGATTCAATATTAGATAAATTAGGACGAGCACAATACTTTACAACCTTAGATTTAGCTAAAGGTTACCATCAAATATTAGTGAGAGAGCAAGATAGGGAAAAGACAGCATTTGTAACACCCCACGGACTATATGAATTTATACGAATGCCATTTGGTCTTAAGAATGCCCCAGCGACATTCCAAAGGCTAATGAATGAGACATTGCGAGATTTCATTAACAAAACATGCGTAGTTTACCTAGATGACATACTAATATTTAGTACATCCTTAAAAGAGCATGTAAAAGCAATAACGGACATTTTCAAGGTATTGGAAGACGCTAATTTAAAAATACAAGTAGATAAGTGCAATTTCATGAAGAAGGAAACCGAATTTCTGGGACACATTTTAACTAAAGAAGGACTCAAACCTAATCCGAATAAAATAAAAGTCATTCAAGAATTAGAAATACCTAGAACAGAAAAACAGATAAAAAGTTTCTTAGGATTGACAGGATACTACAGGAAGTTTGTAAAAGACTATGCTAAAGTAGCACAACCCATGACCAAGTATCTAAAGAAAGGCGTAAAAGTTAATACAAAAGACCCTACATATATAGAAGCTTTCGAAAAACTGAAACAGTTAATAAGCTCTCACCCCATATTAAAATATCCTAACTTTGATAAACAATTCACCCTTACTACCGATGCATCAAACTATGCAATTGGCGCCGTACTTTCACAGGAAGGGCACCCAGTTTGTTTCGCATCCCGAACACTAAACAATCATGAAAGAAATTACTCAGCAACTGATAAAGAATTCTTAGCAATACTATGGAGCGTAAATTATCTCAGACCATATCTTTATGGCAGAAAATTTAAAATTTTAACAGATCATCAACCAATTAAATTTTTAAATACTAAATATAACGGAAAGGACATGTCACCAAGACATCAACGATGGCTACTAAAATTAGGTGAATATGATTTCGTAATTGATTATATAAAAGGAAAAGAAAATAGAGTAGCAGATTTTTTAAGTAGAATAGAGAAAAATAATGAGAATAAAAATCCTGAAGATAATGAAACGGATACAGAAGTAATAAATAGCCTCGAAGAAGATAGTGTATCTATGGTAACAGTACACTCAGCAGAAGAAAATTTACAAGAACATTTCTTTATCAAAGAAGAGATTGTAAATGAATACAAAACACAAATTATAATAACAAATAATAAAACTCAAGAGTTAAAAGTATTACATGGAAAAAGAATAATATTTATTTCAGAAAGCGATTTCGACAGGATGGGAGAGATATTCAAAAAATATATCACTAAAGGTAAAGTAGGAATATATTCTGAGGTATCAGAAAGAAAATACAACCTCGTTCAAGAAAAATTAATTGAAATGTACTCCAATGATAAACAAATAAATTTTACAAAATGCACTATAAGAGCACAGGATTTAGAAACAGAAGTACAAGCAGTAAAACAAATATCTTTTTACCACGTTAGGGAGAGTATGCACTCCGGAATAATAGAAACTTATAACCAAATAAAAAATAAAATATATTATCCAAAGCTAATGGAAATAATACAATTGGTAATAAACCAGTGTGATTTATGTCAAGAAGTTAAATACGACAGGCAACCAATAAAACCTAAGCTTGCTATTACAGAAACACCATCAGGAAAAAATCAAATAATTCATATTGATACTTATGTAGTCAAAGGATTTCATTTTTTAACAGTAATAGACAAATTCTCCAAATTTGGTGCAGCCTATCCTTTGAATGATAGAAATCATACAACAATAATAGAACAGTTAGAAGATCATTTTGCTAAAATAGGAAAACCTCAAAAGATAGTAGCAGATAACGAGTTCAAAGCGATACGTATTAAAGAGTTTTTAAATAACGAAAATATTGAATTACATTTGACTAAGCCTAATAGCCATACGGGCAATGCCGACATTCAAAGGTTCCATAATACCATTTCAGAAAAACTCAGAGTTATATATAAAATGAATAAAGAATCCTCAATAAAACAATTAATACAAAGGGCAATTAGAAATTATAACGACCGTTATCATTCAAGTACCAAACATTCACCCAATGAGATCCAACAAGGGAAGGTAGAAGAAATTAAGAAAAACTTAGAAGAGAATAAAGCTAGAAAAATCAACAGTTTAAATGAACGTAGGGAAGATTATACGGAAAATAGATCAGAAGGATTTGTAAAAAACTATAAGGCAGTCCGACACAAGGAACAACCAAGATACAGAAAATTAAAGCTCGAAAATGTACATCCATGCAATAATAAACGACCATTAAAATTTTCAGATTCTGGCGGTGCTAACGTTACTCGTAATGATACCACAGATCACGGGACTAATGACGACTAAATTACTGACGGAACAAAGAGGATACATAGATATTCAGATAGGAGATCAAGAAATAGTTAAGGAAACAGATATAGTCTTACATATAATTAATTTGAACGAAGTGGAAGCAATTTTAGATAACATAACGGAAAACATAAAATTAATGAAAATAGATAACAAGGAAGTACTTAATCTAGAAATAAATGATGCTAGGAATAAATTGATGACATTATTACCAAGACAATTAAGACAAAAAAGAGGACTAGTAAACGGAATAGGGAGTGTATCCAAATGGTTGTTTGGAACTATGGACGACGAAGACAGACAGAATATACAAAACCATCTTTATAACATTGACGAAATTAAACAGAATAATAACCAACAAGTTTTAATAAATGATTACTTTAATTCGACATTAAAACACTTAAAACAGGTTGTAGAAAGTGATAGAATTGAAATAGAAAATGAATTAAATTCTATAAGTAAAGTCTTAAAGATAGAAAATCAAAAACATTCATATTTAGAACAACTGACTAATATCCAATTAATAAGAAATAGGATAGAACATTTACAAGATAACGTTGTATCCGCAAAGTACGGAATTATACATCCTAGTATTTTGACTAGTAATGAAATTGAAAAATACAACATAGATTACAATAAGTTAAAATATATTCAGTTTGGAACAGCGTATCTTAATAATTCATATTTAATTTTTGGAGTAAAAATACCTAAGGAATTCGTAACCGTAAAATAAAGAGTCATAGTACCAATACCAAATAACGCAAAATATGAAATTGATTATAAAACAGAAGAAATCTTTGATTTTGAAAATGAAACTTACACATTCCAACAAAATAAACAGTTAAAAGATTTAAAGTTAAGCAAACATTGTATAATTAAGAATACCTGTCAAATGATAAGTAATAATGATTTGGAAATATTACAGTTAGATATTGATACAATTCTAATAAAAAACTCAGTAAATGTTAGTGTTAAGCAAACATGTAATACGGATAAAGTAATTTTAAATGGAAATTATTTAATCAATTTTAATAATTGTTCAATAAAAATTAAAGACTAATATTTTTCAAATATTATAGAAATTTAAAAATTAACACACATAAATCAAAACACAAAACAAATACAAAATTTTACCCACAAATTGTCATTTAAACAGATTGAAGAAGAACATCAAAACAATATAAAAAATATCAAAGCATTAAATTACCATAGTAAAATAACGTATGGTTGTAATATTATAATTATAATTGTAGTAGTATGTATAATCATATGTGTAATAAAAAAGCATAACCATATTAAAATAAAATTAAATAATAAAATTCAGGAGAACTCTAATCTAAAGGAGGGAGTAGTTACATATAAGTACAATGACATTATGGATAATTTTTTAAAAGAAATAGGTAAATGAACCTTAACTTCATTTCCACATAAAACTATAATTGGGTCACAGATTTCGCAATAAACAAAGTAATAATGCTGAAAATTCATATTCAAAGTAAATTGTATTTATTGCAAGCATTATGCTAACATGTATATTTCGCAACAATTCATATTAAAAGTAAAATGCATTTCTTGCAAGAATCATACTAATGGTAACATGCTTATAAATCATTTTCACATCAAAAAGAAATGGTAAAAGAAATAGAAAATAAGTAATAATTAAGTCAACATTATAGATTAAGAAAACCTTATAAAATCAGTCTTAGTTCCCCATTCAAAGCGTAAAGCAACAATAAAGGAAAATTAATACAAAAGAAAAAGAAAAGTTGAAATTGTGTTTTATTATTTTTTTTGGTAACGTTAAAAGGTAAAAACATAATTGGCGCAGTCGGTAGGATCCTTTTCTCGAAAAAAAAGGATTCAGTGATACGGACCCAAATTTAATTAAATAAATTTAATTAAACTAATAATTAAATAATAAAATCCTGCGAATCTCACGGGACCCTCCAGGGTTATAAAATAATAAACACATAAAAATAAAACAAATGTTAGTGCAGTGAACATTTAGTTAAACACAGACACCACTTAAAATAAATAAATAGTGCAGTGAACATTTAAGAGAAGTGGACACCACTATATTGTATTAGTGCAGTGAAAGTGCAAAACAAATTTACACCACTATCAAACTTTTAATTTTCCGCTAAATTGTATACTAAAAGACAAAAAGCTTTCGATCAACAAAGAATGGAGGGACAAGCTCAAAATGCGGATGTAAATATTGCGGCAGAGTTGGCCAGAAAGGACCAGCAGTTGGAACGTATGCGTATGGCATACATGGAGCTGCAAGGACAGATACAGCAACAACAACAGCAACGGCCCCAACAACAGCAAAATAATAGTCAATTGGATAGAATCTTTAAAAATGTAAGCTATTTGCCAGTCTTCACAGGATCGGGAGACATCACTATCAACTCGTTCCTGAGCAGCGTAGAATATTTGTTATCCACTATAACTGAGGAGGACTTACTGAAAGAAGCCACCAAGGCAATTTTTTATAGAAACATCCAAGGAGAAGCGAAGAATGTAGTTATAAATGTCCAACAACCAGATAATTGGACAATAATCAAAAAATCGTTGAGACTACGTTACAGACCTGATGTCGAGCCTCATCAATTATATCGGAGGATAAACGAGTTACGTGCAAATAATGTAAGTGATTTAGCCATAGAGTTACAAAACATTAAGTATAAAAGTGATGAACTAAGTATATATTATAGAGATGATCAGTATATAGATCTGTCTAATGTGAATAGCTTATTGGTTAATATAGCGAAAGAAATGACTCAAGGTATACTCCTAGATAAGATATACGAAGAACATGATATAGGAACAATAATAGACATAATGATGAAGAGAAGATACGAAGATACTTGTATTAGACAGGAATTTAAAAAATCTCGAGGAACGTTTGTGAACATACCAAAACAATTAAATAAATATAATAACTATAATCATAGCAAAAACTATCAGAATAAGCCGTCAAATAATTATAACAATAATAGTCAGGGTAACTATTACAACAGATATAACAATTATAATAATAATAATAATTCGGGACGCTATAAGGTCCACAATAATATGTCAGGAAATTTTCATAAACCCGCACAGGTAGGAAACCCTAGGCCAAATTCCGGACAATATCGCTAGAATCAACCTAGGCAAGACCGAACCGAGCCTATGGAAATAGACAATTTAGAAATAAATAAATTCCAAAGAATCCCGCTGGTAGGAAATTCCAAGGCCAAAGTCAGCCAAAATCGCTTGACTCAACCTGGACAAGACCAAACGGAATCAATGGAACATTATAAAAAAAAAAAATAAATGAAAGAAATAATGAAGATAAAAAATATGATCAAATTCAAAACTATGAAGATATGTTTTTTCGGAAACAACATCCGATTACTTACCCATCATAACAATTGTAATAAATAAACATAAATATAGTGCTCTAATAGACACAGGAGCTAGTATAAGTGTAATAGATAATAATATAAAAGATTTTGAAAAAATTCCATTAAAGGAACCAATTGAATATAAAACAATAAATAAAAAAGGTATTATTAACTTCGAAGTATTGACAGACGCACCAGAACAGTTTAACATAATAAATGCAAAAATTAGATGGAAAGTTGTTTCGTTGACAGGAAGGAAGTACAGTTTTATAATAGGAATCGACTTATTGAATTGCTTTAATACAATGATAAATTTAGTAGACGGTACTATTTGTTTTAATAATAAGATAACAAAATTTGATATAAACCCATATGAAAATCTTCAAGTTTGTACATTAGAAGGCTCAGACTTTGATTACAGTAGAATACAATTGAATCATTTAAATACAGAAGAATACAATGAAGTTATGAATATATTGAAAATATTCCACAGATTATTTTTTAAAGAGGGAGACAGGTTAACTAGTACAATGAAGGTACATCACGAAATCAGGACGACAACTGAAGAACAAATAAACTCTAAACTCTATAGATATCCCCCACAACATGAGACAGAAGTTAGACGACAAATTAAGGAAATGGAAGAACAGGGTATAATTAGACGAAGCTGTTCAAGATATGCAAGCCCACTGATAGTAGTACCAAAGAAGATTGACAATTCTGGAGAGAAAAAGTATCGCATTGTGGTAGATTACAGAAAACTAAATGAAATTACAATAGATGACAAATTTCCTTTACCTAATATAGATTCAATATTAGATAAATTAGGACGAGCACAATACTTTACAACCTTAGATTTAGCTAAAGGTTACCATCAAATATTAGTGAGAGAGCAAGATAGGGAAAAGACAGCATTTGTAACACCCCACGGACTATATGAATTTATACGAATGCCATTTGGTTTTAAGAATGCCCCAGCGACATTCCAAAGGCTAATGAATGAGACATTGCGAGATTTCATTAACAAAACATGCGTAGTTTACCTAGATGACATACTAATATTTAGTACATCCTTAAAAGAGCATGTAAAAGCAATAACGGACATTTTCAAGGTATTGGAAGACGCTAATTTAAAAATACAAGTAGATAAGTGCAATTTCATGAAGAAGGAAACCGAATTTCTGGGACACATTTTAACTAAAGAAGGACTCAAACCTAATCCGAATAAAATAAAAGTCATTCAAGAATTAGAAATACCTAGAACAGAAAAACAGATAAAAAGTTTCTTAGGATTGACAGGATACTACAGGAAGTTTGTAAAAGACTATGCTAAAGTAGCACAACCCATGACCAAGTATCTAAAGAAAGGCGTAAAAGTTAATACAAAAGACCCTACATATATAGAAGCTTTCGAAAAACTGAAACAGTTAATAAGCTCTCACCCCATATTAAAATATCCTAACTTTGATAAACAATTCACCCTCACTACCGATGCATCAAACTATGCAATTGGCGCCGTACTTTCACAGGAAGGGCACCCAGTTTGTTTCGCATCCCGAACACTAAACAATCATGAAAGAAATTACTCAGCAACTGATAAAGAATTCTTAGCAATACTATGGAGCGTAAATTATCTCAGACCATATCTTTATGGCAGAAAATTTAAAATTTTAACAGATCATCAACCAATTAAATTTTTAAATACTAAATATAACGGAAAGGACATGTCACCAAGACATCAACGATGGCTACTAAAATTAGGTGAATATGATTTCGTAATTGGTTATATAAAAGGAAAAGAAAATAGAGTAGCAGATTTTTTAAGTAGAATAGAGAAAAATAATGAGAATAAAAATCCTGAAGATAATGAAACGGATACAGAAGTAATAAATAGCCTCGAAGAAGATAGTGTATCTATGGTAACAGTACACTCAGCAGAAGAAAATTTACAAGAACATTTCTTTATCAAAGAAGAGATTGTAAATGAATACAAAACACAAATTATAATAACAAATAATAAAACTCAAGAGTTAAAAGTATTACATGGAAAAAGAATAATATTTATTTCAGAAAGCGATTTCGACAGGATGGGAGAGATATTCAAAAAATATATCACTAAAGGTAAAGTAGGAATATATTCTGAGGTATCAGAAAGAAAATACAACCTCGTTCAAGAAAAATTAATTGAAATGTACTCCAATGATAAACAAATAAATTTTACAAAATGCACTATAAGGGCACAGGATTTAGAAACAGAAGTACAAGCAGTAAAACAAATATCTTTTTACCACGTTAGGGAGAGTATGCACTCCGGAATAATAGAAACTTATAACCAAATAAAAAATAAAATATATTATCCAAAGCTAATGGAAATAATACAATTGGTAATAAACCAGTGTGATTTATGTCAAGAAGTTAAATACGACAGGCAACCAATAAAACCTAAGCTTGCTATTACAGAAACACCATCAGGAAAAAATCAAATAATTCATATTGATACTTATGTAGTCAAAGGATTTCATTTTTTAACAGTAATAGACAAATTCTCCAAATTTGGTGCAGCCTATCCTTTGAATGATAGAAATCATACAACAATAATAGAACAGTTAGAAGATCATTTTGCTAAAATAGGAAAACCTCAAAAGATAGTAGCAGATAACGAGTTCAAAGCGATACGTATTAAAGAGTTTTTAAATAACGAAAATATTGAATTACATTTGACTAAGCCTAATAGCCATACGGGCAATGCCGACATTGAAAGGTTCCATAATACCATTTCAGAAAAACTCAGAGTTATATATAAAATGAATAAAGAATCCTCAATAAAACAATTAATACAAAGGGCAATTAGAAATTATAACGACCGTTATCATTCAAGTACCAAACATTCACCCAATGAGATCCAACAAGGGAAGGTAGAAGAAATTAAGAAAAACTTAGAAGAGAATAAAGCTAGAAAAATCAACAGTTTAAATGAACGTAGGGAAGATTATACGGAAAATAGATCAGAAGGATTTGTAAAAAACTATAAGGCAGTCCGACACAAGGAACAACCAAGATACAGAAAATTAAAGCTCGAAAATGTACATCCATGCAATATTAAACGACCATTAAAATTTTCAGATTCTGGCGGTGCTAACGTTACTCGTAATGATACCACAGATCACGGGACTAATGACGACTAAATTACTGACGGAACAAAGAGGATACATAGATATTCAGATAGGAGATCAAGAAATAGTTAAGGAAACAGATATAGTCTTACATATAATTAATTTGAACGAAGTGGAAGCAATTTTAGATAACATAACGGAAAACATAAAATTAATGAAAATAGATAACAAGGAAGTACTTAATCTAGAAATAAATGATGCTAGGAATAAATTGATGACATTATTACCAAGACAATTAAGACAAAAAAGAGGACTAGTAAACGGAATAGGGAGTGTATCCAAATGGTTGTTTGGAACTATGGACGACGAAGACAGACAGAATATACAAAACCATCTTTATAACATTGACGAAATTAAACAGAATAATAACCAACAAGTTTTAATAAATGATTACTTTAATTCGACATTAAAACACTTAAAACAGGTTGTAGAAAGTGATAGAATTGAAATAGAAAATGAATTAAATTCTATAAGTAAAGTCTTAAAGATAGAAAATCAAAAACATTCATATTTAGAACAACTGACTAATATCCAATTAATAAGAAATAGGATAGAACATTTACAAGATAACGTTGTATCCGCAAAGTACGGAATTATACATCCTAGTATTTTGACTAGTAATGAAATTGAAAAATACAACATAGATTACAATAAGTTAAAATATATTCAGTTTGGAACAGCGTATCTTAATAATTCATATTTAATTTTTGGAGTAAAAATACCTAAGGAATTCGTAACCGTAAAATAAAGAGTCATAGTACCAATACCAAATAACGCAAAATATGAAATTGATTATAAAACAGAAGAAATCTTTGATTTTGAAAATGAAACTTACACATTCCAACAAAATAAACAGTTAAAAGATTTAAAGTTAAGCAAACATTGTATAATTAAGAATACCTGTCAAATGATAAGTAATAATGATTTGGAAATATTACAGTTAGATATTGATACAATTCTAATAAAAAACTCAGTAAATGTTAGTGTTAAGCAAACATGTAATACGGATAAAGTAATTTTAAATGGAAATTATTTAATCAATTTTAATAATTGTTCAATAAAAATTAAAGACTAATATTTTTCAAATATTATAGAAATTTAAAAATTAACACACATAAATCAAAACACAAAACAAATACAAAATTTTACCCACAAATTGTCATTTAAACAGATTGAAGAAGAACATCAAAACAATATAAAAAATATCAAAGCATTAAATTACCATAGTAAAATAACGTATGGTTGTAATATTATAATTATAATTGTAGTAGTATGTATAATCATATGTGTAATAAAAAAGCATAACCATATTAAAATAAAATTAAATAATAAAATTCAGGAGAACTCTAATCTAAAGGAGGGAGTAGTTACATATAAGTACAATGACATTATGGATAATTTTTTAAAAGAAATAGGTAAATGAACCTTAACTTCATTTCCACATAAAACTATAATTGGGTCACAGATTTCGCAATAAACAAAGTAATAATGCTGAAAATTCATATTCAAAGTAAATTGTATTTATTGCAAGCATTATGCTAACATGTATATTTCGCAACAATTCATATTAAAAGTAAAATGCATTTCTTGCAAGAATCATACTAATGGTAACATGCTTATAAATCATTTTCACATCAAAAAGAAATGGTAAAAGAAATAGAAAATAAGTAATAATTAAGTCAACATTATAGATTAAGAAAATCTTGTAAAATCAGTCTTAGTTCCCCATTCAAAGCGTAAAGCAACAATAAAGGAAAATTAATACAAAAGAAAAAGAAAAGTTGAAATTGTGTTTTATTATTTTTTTTGGTAACGTTAAAAGGTAAAAACATAATTGGCGCAGTCGGTAGGATCCTTTTCTCGAAAAAAAAGGATTCAGTGTTACGGACCCAAATTTAATTAAATAAATTTAATTAAACTAATAATTAAATAATAAAATCCTGCGAATCTCACGGGACCCTCCAGGGTTATAAAATAATAAACACATAAAAATAAAACAAATGTTAGTGCAGTGAACATTTAGTTAAACACAGACACCACTTAAAATAAATAAATAGTGCAGTGAACATTTAAGAGAAGTGGACACCACTATATTGTATTAGTGCAGTGAAAGTGCAAAACAAATTTACACCACTATCAAACTTTTAATTTTCCGCTAAACTGTATACTAAAAGACAAAAAGCTTTCGATCAACAAAGAATGGAGGGACAAGCTCAAAATGCGGATGTAAATATTGCGGCAGAGTTGGCCAGAAAGGACCAGCAGTTGGAACGTATGCGTATGGCATACATGGAGCTTCAAGGACAGATACAGCAACAACAACAGCAACGGCCCCAACAACAGCAAAATAATAGTCAATTGGATAGAATCTTTAAAAATGTAAGCTATTTGCCAGTCTTCACAGGATCGGGAGACATCACTATCAACTCGTTCCTGAGCAGCGTAGAATATTTGTTATCCACTATAACTGAGGAGGACTTACTGAAAGAAGCCACCAAGGCAATTTTTTATAGAAACATCCAAGGAGAAGCGAAGAATGTAGTTATAAATGTTTAACAACCAGATAATTGGACAATAATCAAAAAATCGTTGAGACTACGTTACAGACCTGATGTCGAGCCTCATCAACTATATCGGAGGATAAACGAGTTACGTGCAAATAATGTAAGTGATTTAGCCATAGAGTTACAAAACATTAAGTATAAAAGTGATGAACTAAGTATATATTATAGAGATGATCAGTATATAGATCTGTCTAATGTGAATAGCTTATTGGTTAATATAGCGAAAGAAATGACTCAAGGTATACTCCTAGATAAGATATACGAAGAACATGATATAGGAACAATAATAGACATAATGATGAAGAGAAGATACGAAGATACTTGTATTAGACAGGAATTTAAAAAATCTCGAGGAACGTTTGTGAACATACCAAAACAATTAAATAAATATAATAACTATAATCATAGCAAAAACTATCAGAATAAGCCGTCAAATAATTATAACAATAATAGTCAGGGTAACTATTACAACAGATATAACAATTATAATAATAATAATAATTCGGGACGCTATAAGGTCCACAATAATAATATGTCAGGAAATTTTCATAGACCCGCACAGGTAGGAAACCCTAGGCCAAATTCCGGACAATATCGCTGGAATCAACCTAGGCAAGACCGAACCAGCCTATGGAAATAGACAATTTAGAAATAAATAAATTCCAAAGAATCCCGCTGGTAGGAAATTCCAAGGCCAAAGTCAGCCAAAATCGCTTGACTCAACCTGGACAAGACCAAACGGAATCAATGGAACATTATAAAAAAAAAATAAATGAAAGAAATAATGAAGATAAAAAATATGATCAAATTCAGAACTATGAAGATATGTTTTTTCGGAAACAACATCCGATTACTTACCCATCATAACAATTGTAATAAATAAAAATAAATATAGTGCTCTAATAGACACAGGAGCAAATATAAGTGTAATAGATAATAATATAAAAGATTTTGAAAAAATTCCATTAAAGGAACCAATTGAATATAAAACAATAAATAAAAAAGGTATTATTAACTTCGAAGTATTGACAGACGCACCAGAACAGTTTAACATAATAAATGCAAAAATTAGATGGAAAGTTGTTTCGTTGACAGGAAGGAAGTACAGTTTTATAATAGGAATCGACTTATTGAATTGCTTTAATACAATGATAAATTTAGTAGACGGTACTATTTGTTTTAATAATAAGATAACAAAATTTGATATAAACCCATATGAAAATCTTCAAGTTTGTACATTAGAAGGCTCAGACTTTGATTACAGTAGAATACAATTGAATCATTTAAATACAGAAGAATACAATGAAGTTATGAATATATTGAAAATATTCCACAGATTATTTTTTAAAGAGGGAGACAGGTTAACTAGTACAATGAAGGTACATCACGAAATCAGGACGACAACTGAAGAACAAATAAACTCTAAACTCTATAGATATCCCCCACAACATGAGACAGAAGTTAGACGACAAATTAAGGAAATGGAAGAACAGGGTATAATTAGACGAAGCTGTTCAAGATATGCAAGCCCACTGATAGTAGTACCAAAGAAGATTGACAATTCTGGAGAGAAAAAGTATCGCATTGTGGTAGATTACAGAAAACTAAATGAAATTACAATAGATGACAAATTTCCTTTACCTAATATAGATTCAATATTAGATAAATTAGGACGAGCACAATACTTTACAACCTTAGATTTAGCTAAAGGTTACCATCAAATATTAGTGAGAGAGCAAGATAGGGAAAAGACAGCATTTGTAACACCCCACGGACTATATGAATTTATACGAATGCCATTTGGTCTTAAGAATGCCCCAGCGACATTCCAAAGGCTAATGAATGAGACATTGCGAGATTTCATTAACAAAACATGCGTAGTTTACCTAGATGACATACTAATATTTAGTACATCCTTAAAAGAGCATGTAAAAGCAATAACGGACATTTTCAAGGTATTGGAAGACGCTAATTTAAAAATACAAGTAGATAAGTGCAATTTCATGAAGAAGGAAACCGAATTTCTGGGACACATTTTAACTAAAGAAGGACTCAAACCTAATCCGAATAAAATAAAAGTCATTCAAGAATTAGAAATACCTAGAACAGAAAAACAGATAAAAAGTTTCTTAGGATTGACAGGATACTACAGGAAGTTTGTAAAAGACTATGCTAAAGTAGCACAACCCATGACCAAGTATCTAAAGAAAGGCGTAAAAGTTAATACAAAAGACCCTACATATATAGAAGCTTTCGAAAAACTGAAACAGTTAATAAGCTCTCACCCCATATTAAAATATCCTAACTTTGATAAACAATTCACCCTTACTACCGATGCATCAAACTATGCAATTGGCGCCGTACTTTCACAGGAAGGGCACCCAGTTTGTTTCGCATCCCGAACACTAAACAATCATGAAAGAAATTACTCAGCAACTGATAAAGAATTCTTAGCAATACTATGGAGCGTAAATTATCTCAGACCATATCTTTATGGCAGAAAATTTAAAATTTTAACAGATCATCAACCAATTAAATTTTTAAATACTAAATATAACGGAAAGGACATGTCACCAAGACATCAACGATGGCTACTAAAATTAGGTGAATATGATTTCGTAATTGATTATATAAAAGGAAAAGAAAATAGAGTAGCAGATTTTTTAAGTAGAATAGAGAAAAATAATGAGAATAAAATCCTGAAGATAATGAAACGGATACAGAAGTAATAAATAGCCTCGAAGAAGATAGTGTATCTATGGTAACAGTACACTCAGCAGAAGAAAATTTACAAGAACATTTCTTTATCAAAGAAGAGATTGTAAATGAATACAAAACACAAATTATAATAACAAATAATAAAACTCAAGAGTTAAAAGTATTACATGGAAAAAGAATAATATTTATTTCAGAAAGCGATTTCGACAGGATGGGAGAGATATTCAAAAAATATATCACTAAAGGTAAAGTAGGAATATATTCTGAGGTATCAGAAAGAAAATACAACCTCGTTCAAGAAAAATTAATTGAAATGTACTCCAATGATAAACAAATAAATTTTACAAAATGCACTATAAGGGCACAGGATTTAGAAACAGAAGTACAAGCAGTAAAACAAATATCTTTTTACCACGTTAGGGAGAGTATGCACTCCGGAATAATAGAAACTTATAACCAAATAAAAAATAAAATATATTATCCAAAGCTAATGGAAATAATACAATTGGTAATAAACCAGTGTGATTTATGTCAAGAAGTTAAATACGACAGGCAACCAATAAAACCTAAGCTTGCTATTACAGAAACACCATCAGGAAAAAATCAAATAATTCATATTGATACTTATGTAGTCAAAGGATTTCATTTTTTAACAGTAATAGACAAATTCTCCAAATTTGGTGCAGCCTATCCTTTGAATGATAGAAATCATACAACAATAATAGAACAGTTAGAAGATCATTTTGCTAAAATAGGAAAACCTCAAAAGATAGTAGCAGATAACGAGTTCAAAGCGATACGTATTAAAGAGTTTTTAAATAACGAAAATATTGAATTACATTTGACTAAGCCTAATAGCCATACGGGCAATGCCGACATTGAAAGGTTCCATAATACCATTTCAGAAAAACTCAGAGTTATATATAAAATGAATAAAGAATCCTCAATAAAACAATTAATACAAAGGGCAATTAGAAATTATAACGACCGTTATCATTCAAGTACCAAACATTCACCCAATGAGATCCAACAAGGGAAGGTAGAAGAAAATGAAATTAAGAAAAACTTAGAAGAGAATAAAGCTAGAAAAATCAACAGTTTAAATTAACGTAGGGAAGATTATACGGAAAATAGATCAGAAGGATTTGTAAAAAACTATAAGGCAGTCCGACACAAGGAACAACCAAGATACAGAAAATTAAAGCTCGAAAATGTACATCCATGCAATATTAAACGACCATTAAAATTTTCAGATTCTGGCGGTGCTAACGTTACTCGTAATGATACCACAGATCACGGGACTAATGACGACTAAATTACTGACGGAACAAAGAGGATACATAGATATTCAGATAGGAGATCAAGAAATAGTTAAGGAAACAGATATAGTCTTACATATAATTAATTTGAACGAAGTGGAAGCAATTTTAGATAACATAACGGAAAACATAAAATTAATGAAAATAGATAACAAGGAAGTACTTAATCTAGAAATAAATGATGCTAGGAATAAATTGATGACATTATTACCAAGACAATTAAGACAAAAAAGAGGACTAGTAAACGGAATAGGGAGTGTATCCAAATGGTTGTTTGGAACTATGGACGACGAAGACAGACAGAATATACAAAACCATCTTTATAACATTGACGAAATTAAACAGAATAATAACCAACAAGTTTTAATAAATGATTACTTTAATTCGACATTAAAACACTTAAAACAGGTTGTAGAAAGTGATAGAATTGAAATAGAAAATGAATTAAATTCTATAAGTAAAGTCTTAAAGATAGAAAATCAAAAACATTCATATTTAGAACAACTGACTAATATCCAATTAATAAGAAATAGGATAGAACATTTACAAGATAACGTTGTATCCGCAAAGTACGGAATTATACATCCTAGTATTTTGACTAGTAATGAAATTGAAAAATACAACATAGATTACAATAAGTTAAAATATATTCAGTTTGGAACAGCGTATCTTAATAATTCATATTTAATTTTTGGAGTAAAAATACCTAAGGAATTCGTAACCGTAAAATAAAGAGTCATAGTACCAATACCAAATAACGCAAAATATGAAATTGATTATAAAACAGAAGAAATCTTTGATTTTGAAAATGAAACTTACACATTCCAACAAAATAAACAGTTAAAAGATTTAAAGTTAAGCAAACATTGTATAATTAAGAATACCTGTCAAATGATAAGTAATAATGATTTGGAAATATTACAGTTAGATATTGATACAATTCTAATAAAAAACTCAGTAAATGTTAGTGTTAAGCAAACATGTAATACGGATAAAGTAATTTTAAATGGAAATTATTTAATCAATTTTAATAATTGTTCAATAAAAATTAAAGACTAATATTTTTCAAATATTATAGAAATTTAAAAATTAACACACATAAATCAAAACACAAAACAAATACAAAATTTTACCCACAAATTGTCATTTAAACAGATTGAAGAAGAACATCAAAACAATATAAAAAATATCAAAGCATTAAATTACCATAGTAAAATAACGTATGGTTGTAATATTATAATTATAATTGTAGTAGTATGTATAATCATATGTGTAATAAAAAAGCATAACCATATTAAAATAAAATTAAATAATAAAATTCAGGAGAACTCTAATCTAAAGGAGGGAGTAGTTACATATAAGTACAATGACATTATGGATAATTTTTTAAAAGAAATAGGTAAATGAACCTTAACTTCATTTCCACATAAAACTATAATTGGGTCACAGATTTCGCAATAAACAAAGTAATAATGCTGAAAATTCATATTCAAAGTAAATTGTATTTATTGCAAGCATTATGCTAACATGTATATTTCGCAACAATTCATATTAAAAGTAAAATGCATTTCTTGCAAGAATCATACTAATGGTAACATGCTTATAAATCATTTTCACATCAAAAAGAAATGGTAAAAGAAATAGAAAATAAGTAATAATTAAGTCAACATTATAGATTAAGAAAATCTTGTAAAATCAGTCTTAGTTCCCCATTCAAAGCGTAAAGCAACAATAAAGGAAAATTAATACAAAAGAAAAAGAAAAGTTGAAATTGTGTTTTATTATTTTTTTTGGTAACGTTAAAAGGTAAAAACATAATTGGCGCAGTCGGTAGGATCCTTTTCTCGAAAAAAAAGGATTCAGTGTTACGGACCCAAATTTAATTAAATAAATTTAATTAAACTAATAATTAAATAATAAAATCCTGCGAATCTCACGGGACCCTCCAGGGTTATAAAATAATAAACACATAAAAATAAAACAAATGTTAGTGCAGTGAACATTTAGTTAAACACAGACACCACTTAAAATAAATAAATAGTGCAGTGAACATTTAAGAGAAGTGGACACCACTATATTGTATTAGTGCAGTGAAAGTGCAAAACAAATTTACACCACTATCAAACTTTTAATTTTCCGCTAAACTGTATACTAAAAGACAAAAAGCTTTCGATCAACAAAGAATGGAGGGACAAGCTCAAAATGCGGATGTAAATATTGCGGCAGAGTTGGCCAGAAAGGACCAGCAGTTGGAACGTATGCGTATGGCATACATGGAGCTTCAAGGACAGATACAGCAACAACAACAGCAACGGCCCCAACAACAGCAAAATAATAGTCAATTGGATAGAATCTTTAAAAATGTAAGCTATTTGCCAGTCTTCACAGGATCGGGAGACATCACTATCAACTCGTTCCTGAGCAGCGTAGAATATTTGTTATCCACTATAACTGAGGAGGACTTACTGAAAGAAGCCACCAAGGCAATTTTTTATAGAAACATCCAAGGAGAAGCGAAGAATGTAGTTATAAATGTTCAACAACCAGATAATTGGACAATAATCAAAAAATCGTTGAGACTACGTTACAGACCTGATGTCGAGCCTCATCAACTATATCGGAGGATAAACGAGTTACGTGCAAATAATGTAAGTGATTTAGCCATAGAGTTACAAAACATTAAGTATAAAAGTGATGAACTAAGTATATATTATAGAGATGATCAGTATATAGATCTGTCTAATGTGAATAGCTTATTGGTTAATATAGCGAAAGAAATGACTCAAGGTATACTCCTAGATAAGATATACGAAGAACGTGATATAGGAACAATAATAGACATAATGATGAAGAGAAGATACGAAGATACTTGTATTAGACAGGAATTTAAAAAATCTCGAGGAACGTTTGTGAACATACCAAAACAATTAAATAAATATAATAACTATAATCATAGCAAAAACTATCAGAATAAGCCGTCAAATAATTATAACAATAATAGTCAGGGTAACTATTACAACAGATATAACAATTATAATAATAATAATAATTCGGGACGCTATAAGGTCCACAATAATAATATGTCAGGAAATTTTCATAAACCCGCACAGGTAGGAAACCCTAGGCCAAATTCCGGACAATATCGCTAGAATCAACCTAGGCAAGACCGAACCGAGCCTATGGAAATAGACAATTTAGAAATAAATAAATTCCAAAGAATCCCGCTGGTAGGAAATTCCAAGGCCAAAGTCAGCCAAAATCGCTTGACTCAACCTGGACAAGACCAAACGGAATCAATGGAACATTATAAAAAAAAAATAAATGAAAGAAATAATGAAGATAAAAAATATGATCAAATTCAGAACTATGAAGATATGTTTTTTCGGAAACAACATCCGATTACTTACCCATCATAACAATTGTAATAAATAAAAATAAATATAGTGCTCTAATAGACACAGGAGCAAATATAAGTGTAATAGATAATAATATAAAAGATTTTGAAAAAATTCCATTAAAGGAACCAATTGAATATAAAACAATAAATAAAAAAGGTATTATTAACTTCGAAGTATTGACAGACGCACCAGAACAGTTTAACATAATAAATGCAAAAATTAGATGGAAAGTTGTTTCGTTGACAGGAAGGAAGTACAGTTTTATAATAGGAATCGACTTATTGAATTGCTTTAATACAATGATAAATTTAGTAGACGGTACTATTTGTTTTAATAATAAGATAACAAAATTTGATATAAACCCATATGAAAATCTTCAAGTTTGTACATTAGAAGGCTCAGACTTTGATTACAGTAGAATACAATTGAATCATTTAAATACAGAAGAATACAATGAAGTTATGAATATATTGAAAATATTCCACAGATTATTTTTTAAAGAGGGAGACAGGTTAACTAGTACAATGAAGGTACATCACGAAATCAGGACGACAACTGAAGAACAAATAAACTCTAAACTCTATAGATATCCCCCACAACATGAGACAGAAGTTAGACGACAAATTAAGGAAATGGAAGAACAGGGTATAATTAGACGAAGCTGTTCAAGATATGCAAGCCCACTGATAGTAGTACCAAAGAAGATTGACAATTCTGGAGAGAAAAAGTATCGCATTGTGGTAGATTACAGAAAACTAAATGAAATTACAATAGATGACAAATTTCCTTTACCTAATATAGATTCAATATTAGATAAATTAGGACGAGCACAATACTTTACAACCTTAGATTTAGCTAAAGGTTACCATCAAATATTAGTGAGAGAGCAAGATAGGGAAAAGACAGCATTTGTAACACCCCACGGACTATATGAATTTATACGAATGCCATTTGGTCTTAAGAATGCCCCAGCGACATTCCAAAGGCTAATGAATGAGACATTGCGAGATTTCATTAACAAAACATGCGTAGTTTACCTAGATGACATACTAATATTTAGTACATCCTTAAAAGAGCATGTAAAAGCAATAACGGACATTTTCAAGGTATTGGAAGACGCTAATTTAAAAATACAAGTAGATAAGTGCAATTTCATGAAGAAGGAAACCGAATTTCTGGGACACATTTTAACTAAAGAAGGACTCAAACCTAATCCGAATAAAATAAAAGTCATTCAAGAATTAGAAATACCTAGAACAGAAAAACAGATAAAAAGTTTCTTAGGATTGACAGGATACTACAGGAAGTTTGTAAAAGACTATGCTAAAGTAGCACAACCCATGACCAAGTATCTAAAGAAAGGCGTAAAAGTTAATACAAAAGACCCTACATATATAGAAGCTTTCGAAAAACTGAAACAGTTAATAAGCTCTCACCCCATATTAAAATATCCTAACTTTGATAAACAATTCACCCTTACTACCGATGCATCAAACTATGCAATTGGCGCCGTACTTTCACAGGAAGGGCACCCAGTTTGTTTCGCATCCCGAACACTAAACAATCATGAAAGAAATTACTCAGCAACTGATAAAGAATTCTTAGCAATACTATGGAGCGTAAATTATCTCAGACCATATCTTTATGGCAGAAAATTTAAAATTTTAACAGATCATCAACCAATTAAATTTTTAAATACTAAATATAACGGAAAGGACATGTCACCAAGACATCAACGATGGCTACTAAAATTAGGTGAATATGATTTCGTAATTGGTTATATAAAAGGAAAAGAAAATAGAGTAGCAGATTTTTTAAGTAGAATAGAGAAAAATAATGAGAATAAAAATCCTGAAGATAATGAAACGGATACAGAAGTAATAAATAGCCTCGAAGAAGATAGTGTATCTATGGTAACAGTACACTCAGCAGAAGAAAATTTACAAGAACATTTCTTTATCAAAGAAGAGATTGTAAATAAATACAAAACACAAATTATAATAACAAATAATAAAACTCAAGAGTTAAAAGTATTACATGGAAAAAGAATAATATTTATTTCAGAAAGCGATTTCGACAGGATGGGAGAGATATTCAAAAAATATATCACTAAAGGTAAAGTAGGAATATATTCTGAGGTATCAGAAAGAAAATACAACCTCGTTCAAGAAAAATTAATTGAAATGTACTCCAATGATAAACAAATAAATTTTACAAAATGCACTATAAGGGCACAGGATTTAGAAACAGAAGTACAAGCAGTAAAACAAATATCTTTTTACCACGTTAGGGAGAGTATGCACTCCGGAATAACAGAAACTTATAACCAAATAAAAAGTAAAATATATTATCCAAAGCTAATGGAAATAATACAATTGGTAATAAACCAGTGTGATTTATGTCAAGAAGTTAAATACGACAGGCAACCAATAAAACCTAAGCTTGCTATTACAGAAACACCATCAGGAAAAAATCAAATAATTCATATTGATACTTATGTAGTCAAAGGATTTCATTTTTTAACAGTAATAGACAAATTCTCCAAATTTGGTGCAGCCTATCCTTTGAATGATAGAAATCATACAACAATAATAGAACAGTTAGAAGATCATTTTGCTAAAATAGGAAAACCTCAAAAGATAGTAGCAGATAACGAGTTCAAAGCGATACGTATTAAAGAGTTTTTAAATAACGAAAATATTGAATTACATTTGACTAAGCCTAATAGCCATACGGGCAATGCCGACATTGAAAGGTTCCATAATACCATTTCAGAAAAACTCAGAGTTATATATAAAATGAATAAAGAATCCTCAATAAAACAATTAATACAAAGGGCAATTAGAAATTATAACGACCGTTATCATTCAAGTACCAAACATTCACCCAATGAGATCCAACAAGGGAAGGTAGAAGAAAATGAAATTAAGAAAAACTTAGAAGAGAATAAAGCTAGAAAAATCAACAGTTTAAATGAACGTAGGGAAGATTATACGGAAAATAGATCAGAAGGATTTGTAAAAAACTATAAGGCAGTCCGACACAAGGAACAACCAAGATACAGAAAATTAAAGCTCGAAAATGTACATCCATGCAATATTAAACGACCATTAAAATTTTCAGATTCTGGCGGTGCTAACGTTACTCGTAATGATACCACAGATCACGGGACTAATGACGACTAAATTACTGACGGAACAAAGAGGATACATAGATATTCAGATAGGAGATCAAGAAATAGTTAAGGAAACAGATATAGTCTTACATATAATTAATTTGAACGAAGTGGAAGCAATTTTAGATAACATAACGGAAAACATAAAATTAATGAAAATAGATAACAAGGAAGTACTTAATCTAGAAATAAATGATGCTAGGAATAAATTGATGACATTATTACCAAGACAATTAAGACAAAAAAGAGGACTAGTAAACGGAATAGGGAGTGTATCCAAATGGTTGTTTGGAACTATGGACGACGAAGACAGACAGAATATACAAAACCATCTTTATAACATTGACGAAATTAAACAGAATAATAACCAACAAGTTTTAATAAATGATTACTTTAATTCGACATTAAAACACTTAAAACAGGTTGTAGAAAGTGATAGAATTGAAATAGAAAATGAATTAAATTCTATAAGTAAAGTCTTAAAGATAGAAAATCAAAAACATTCATATTTAGAACAACTGACTAATATCCAATTAATAAGAAATAGGATAGAACATTTACAAGATAACGTTGTATCCGCAAAGTACGGAATTATACATCCTAGTATTTTGACTAGTAATGAAATTGAAAAATACAACATAGATTACAATAAGTTAAAATATATTCAGTTTGGAACAGCGTATCTTAATAATTCATATTTAATTTTTGGAGTAAAAATACCTAAGGAATTCGTAACCGTAAAATAAAGAGTCATAGTACCAATACCAAATAACGCAAAATATGAAATTGATTATAAAACAGAAGAAATCTTTGATTTTGAAAATGAAACTTACACATTCCAACAAAATAAACAGTTAAAAGATTTAAAGTTAAGCAAACATTGTATAATTAAGAATACCTGTCAAATGATAAGTAATAATGATTTGGAAATATTACAGTTAGATATTGATACAATTCTAATAAAAAACTCAGTAAATGTTAGTGTTAAGCAAACATGTAATACGGATAAAGTAATTTTAAATGGAAATTATTTAATCAATTTTAATAATTGTTCAATAAAAATTAAAGACTAATATTTTTCAAATATTATAGAAATTTAAAAATTAACACACATAAATCAAAACACAAAACAAATACAAAATTTTACCCACAAATTGTCATTTAAACAGATTGAAGAAGAACATCAAAACAATATAAAAAATATCAAAGCATTAAATTACCATAGTAAAATAACGTATGGTTGTAATATTATAATTATAATTGTAGTAGTATGTATAATCATATGTGTAATAAAAAAGCATAACCATATTAAAATAAAATTAAATAATAAAATTCAGGAGAACTCTAATCTAAAGGAGGGAGTAGTTACATATAAGTACAATGACATTATGGATAATTTTTTAAAAGAAATAGGTAAATGAACCTTAACTTCATTTCCACATAAAACTATAATTGGGTCACAGATTTCGCAATAAACAAAGTAATAATGCTGAAAATTCATATTCAAAGTAAATTGTATTTATTGCAAGCATTATGCTAACATGTATATTTCGCAACAATTCATATTAAAAGTAAAATGCATTTCTTGCAAGAATCATACTAATGGTAACATGCTTATAAATCATTTTCACATCAAAAAGAAATGGTAAAAGAAATAGAAAATAAGTAATAATTAAGTCAACATTATAGATTAAGAAAATCTTGTAAAATCAGTCTTAGTTCCCCATTCAAAGCGTAAAGCAACAATAAAGGAAAATTAATACAAAAGAAAAAGAAAAGTTGAAATTGTGTTTTATTATTTTTTTTGGTAACGTTAAAAGGTAAAAACATAATTGGCGCAGTCGGTAGGATCCTTTTCTCGAAAAAAAAGGATTCAGTGTTACGGACCCAAATTTAATTAAATAAATTTAATTAAACTAATAATTAAATAATAAAATCCTGCGAATCTCACGGGACCCTCCAGGGTTATAAAATAATAAACACATAAAAATAAAACAAATGTTAGTGCAGTGAACATTTAGTTAAACACAGACACCACTTAAAATAAATAAATAGTGCAGTGAACATTTAAGAGAAGTGGACACCACTATATTGTATTAGTGCAGTGAAAGTGCAAAACAAATTTACACCACTATCAAACTTTTAATTTTCCGCTAAACTGTATACTAAAAGACAAAAAGCTTTCGATCAACAAAGAATGGAGGGACAAGCTCAAAATGCGGATGTAAATATTGCGGCAGAGTTGGCCAGAAAGGACCAGCAGTTGGAACGTATGCGTATGGCATACATGGAGCTTCAAGGACAGATACAGCAACAACAACAGCAACGGCCCCAACAACAGCAAAATAATAGTCAATTGGATAGAATCTTTAAAAATGTAAGCTATTTGCCAGTCTTCACAGGATCGGGAGACATCACTATCAACTCGTTCCTGAGCAGCGTAGAATATTTGTTATCCACTATAACTGAGGAGGACTTACTGAAAGAAGCCACCAAGGCAATTTTTTATAGAAACATCCAAGGAGAAGCGAAGAATGTAGTTATAAATGTTTAACAACCAGATAATTGGACAATAATCAAAAAATCGTTGAGACTACGTTACAGACCTGATGTCGAGCCTCATCAACTATATCGGAGGATAAACGAGTTACGTGCAAATAATGTAAGTGATTTAGCCATAGAGTTACAAAACATTAAGTATAAAAGTGATGAACTAAGTATATATTATAGAGATGATCAGTATATAGATCTGTCTAATGTGAATAGCTTATTGGTTAATATAGCGAAAGAAATGACTCAAGGTATACTCCTAGATAAGATATACGAAGAACATGATATAGGAACAATAATAGACATAATGATGAAGAGAAGATACGAAGATACTTGTATTAGACAGGAATTTAAAAAATCTCGAGGAACGTTTGTGAACATACCAAAACAATTAAATAAATATAATAACTATAATCATAGCAAAAACTATCAGAATAAGCCGTCAAATAATTATAACAATAATAGTCAGGGTAACTATTACAACAGATATAACAATTATAATAATAATAATAATTCGGGACGCTATAAGGTCCACAATAATAATATGTCAGGAAATTTTCATAGACCCGCACAGGTAGGAAACCCTAGGCCAAATTCCGGACAATATCGCTGGAATCAACCTAGGCAAGACCGAACCGAGCCTATGGAAATAGACAATTTAGAAATAAATAAATTCCAAAGAATCCCGCTGGTAGGAAATTCCAAGGCCAAAGTCAGCCAAAATCGCTTGACTCAACCTGGACAAGACCAAACGGAATCAATGGAACATTATAAAAAAAAAATAAATGAAAGAAATAATGAAGATAAAAAATATGATCAAATTCAGAACTATGAAGATATGTTTTTTCGGAAACAACATCCGATTACTTACCCATCATAACAATTGTAATAAATAAAAATAAATATAGTGCTCTAATAGACACAGGAGCAAATATAAGTGTAATAGATAATAATATAAAAGATTTTGAAAAAATTCCATTAAAGGAACCAATTGAATATAAAACAATAAATAAAAAAGGTATTATTAACTTCGAAGTATTGACAGACGCACCAGAACAGTTTAACATAATAAATGCAAAAATTAGATGGAAAGTTGTTTCGTTGACAGGAAGGAAGTACAGTTTTATAATAGGAATCGACTTATTGAATTGCTTTAATACAATGATAAATTTAGTAGACGGTACTATTTGTTTTAATAATAAGATAACAAAATTTGATATAAACCCATATGAAAATCTTCAAGTTTGTACATTAGAAGGCTCAGACTTTGATTACAGTAGAATACAATTGAATCATTTAAATACAGAAGAATACAATGAAGTTATGAATATATTGAAAATATTCCACAGATTATTTTTTAAAGAGGGAGACAGGTTAACTAGTACAATGAAGGTACATCACGAAATCAGGACGACAACTGAAGAACAAATAAACTCTAAACTCTATAGATATCCCCCACAACATGAGACAGAAGTTAGACGACAAATTAAGGAAATGGAAGAACAGGGTATAATTAGACGAAGCTGTTCAAGATATGCAAGCCCACTGATAGTAGTACCAAAGAAGATTGACAATTCTGGAGAGAAAAAGTATCGCATTGTGGTAGATTACAGAAAACTAAATGAAATTACAATAGATGACAAATTTCCTTTACCTAATATAGATTCAATATTAGATAAATTAGGACGAGCACAATACTTTACAACCTTAGATTTAGCTAAAGGTTACCATCAAATATTAGTGAGAGAGCAAGATAGGGAAAAGACAGCATTTGTAACACCCCACGGACTATATGAATTTATACGAATGCCATTTGGTCTTAAGAATGCCCCAGCGACATTCCAAAGGCTAATGAATGAGACATTGCGAGATTTCATTAACAAAACATGCGTAGTTTACCTAGATGACATACTAATATTTAGTACATCCTTAAAAGAGCATGTAAAAGCAATAACGGACATTTTCAAGGTATTGGAAGACGCTAATTTAAAAATACAAGTAGATAAGTGCAATTTCATGAAGAAGGAAACCGAATTTCTGGGACACATTTTAACTAAAGAAGGACTCAAACCTAATCCGAATAAAATAAAAGTCATTCAAGAATTAGAAATACCTAGAACAGAAAAACAGATAAAAAGTTTCTTAGGATTGACAGGATACTACAGGAAGTTTGTAAAAGACTATGCTAAAGTAGCACAACCCATGACCAAGTATCTAAAGAAAGGCGTAAAAGTTAATACAAAAGACCCTACATATATAGAAGCTTTCGAAAAACTGAAACAGTTAATAAGCTCTCACCCCATATTAAAATATCCTAACTTTGATAAACAATTCACCCTTACTACCGATGCATCAAACTATGCAATTGGCGCCGTACTTTCACAGGAAGGGCACCCAGTTTGTTTCGCATCCCGAACACTAAACAATCATGAAAGAAATTACTCAGCAACTGATAAAGAATTCTTAGCAATACTATGGAGCGTAAATTATCTCAGACCATATCTTTATGGCAGAAAATTTAAAATTTTAACAGATCATCAACCAATTAAATTTTTAAATACTAAATATAACGGAAAGGACATGTCACCAAGACATCAACGATGGCTACTAAAATTAGGTGAATATGATTTCGTAATTGGTTATATAAAAGGAAAAGAAAATAGAGTAGCAGATTTTTTAAGTAGAATAGAGAAAAATAATGAGAATAAAAATCCTGAAGATAATGAAACGGATACAGAAGTAATAAATAGCCTCGAAGAAGATAGTGTATCTATGGTAACAGTACACTCAGCAGAAGAAAATTTACAAGAACATTTCTTTATCAAAGAAGAGATTGTAAATAAATACAAAACACAAATTATAATAACAAATAATAAAACTCAAGAGTTAAAAGTATTACATGGAAAAAGAATAATATTTATTTCAGAAAGCGATTTCGACAGGATGGGAGAGATATTCAAAAAATATATCACTAAAGGTAAAGTAGGAATATATTCTGAGGTATCAGAAAGAAAATACAACCTCGTTCAAGAAAAATTAATTGAAATGTACTCCAATGATAAACAAATAAATTTTACAAAATGCACTATAAGGGCACAGGATTTAGAAACAGAAGTACAAGCAGTAAAACAAATATCTTTTTACCACGTTAGGGAGAGTATGCACTCCGGAATAACAGAAACTTATAACCAAATAAAAAGTAAAATATATTATCCAAAGCTAATGGAAATAATACAATTGGTAATAAACCAGTGTGATTTATGTCAAGAAGTTAAATACGACAGGCAACCAATAAAACCTAAGCTTGCTATTACAGAAACACCATCAGGAAAAAATCAAATAATTCATATTGATACTTATGTAGTCAAAGGATTTCATTTTTTAACAGTAATAGACAAATTCTCCAAATTTGGTGCAGCCTATCCTTTGAATGATAGAAATCATACAACAATAATAGAACAGTTAGAAGATCATTTTGCTAAAATAGGAAAACCTCAAAAGATAGTAGCAGATAACGAGTTCAAAGCGATACGTATTAAAGAGTTTTTAAATAACGAAAATATTGAATTACATTTGACTAAGCCTAATAGCCATACGGGCAATGCCGACATTGAAAGGTTCCATAATACCATTTCAGAAAAACTCAGAGTTATATATAAAATGAATAAAGAATCCTCAATAAAACAATTAATACAAAGGGCAATTAGAAATTATAACGACCGTTATCATTCAAGTACCAAACATTCACCCAATGAGATCCAACAAGGGAAGGTAGAAGAAAATGAAATTAAGAAAAACTTAGAAGAGAATAAAGCTAGAAAAATCAACAGTTTAAATGAACGTAGGGAAGATTATACGGAAAATAGATCAGAAGGATTTGTAAAAAACTATAAGGCAGTCCGACACAAGGAACAACCAAGATACAGAAAATTAAAGCTCGAAAATGTACATCCATGCAATATTAAACGACCATTAAAATTTTCAGATTCTGGCGGTGCTAACGTTACTCGTAATGATACCACAGATCACGGGACTAATGACGACTAAATTACTGACGGAACAAAGAGGATACATAGATATTCAGATAGGAGATCAAGAAATAGTTAAGGAAACAGATATAGTCTTACATATAATTAATTTGAACGAAGTGGAAGCAATTTTAGATAACATAACGGAAAACATAAAATTAATGAAAATAGATAACAAGGAAGTACTTAATCTAGAAATAAATGATGCTAGGAATAAATTGATGACATTATTACCAAGACAATTAAGACAAAAAAGAGGACTAGTAAACGGAATAGGGAGTGTATCCAAATGGTTGTTTGGAACTATGGACGACGAAGACAGACAGAATATACAAAACCATCTTTATAACATTGACGAAATTAAACAGAATAATAACCAACAAGTTTTAATAAATGATTACTTTAATTCGACATTAAAACACTTAAAACAGGTTGTAGAAAGTGATAGAATTGAAATAGAAAATGAATTAAATTCTATAAGTAAAGTCTTAAAGATAGAAAATCAAAAACATTCATATTTAGAACAACTGACTAATATCCAATTAATAAGAAATAGGATAGAACATTTACAAGATAACGTTGTATCCGCAAAGTACGGAATTATACATCCTAGTATTTTGACTAGTAATGAAATTGAAAAATACAACATAGATTACAATAAGTTAAAATATATTCAGTTTGGAACAGCGTATCTTAATAATTCATATTTAATTTTTGGAGTAAAAATACCTAAGGAATTCGTAACCGTAAAATAAAGAGTCATAGTACCAATACCAAATAACGCAAAATATGAAATTGATTATAAAACAGAAGAAATCTTTGATTTTGAAAATGAAACTTACACATTCCAACAAAATAAACAGTTAAAAGATTTAAAGTTAAGCAAACATTGTATAATTAAGAATACCTGTCAAATGATAAGTAATAATGATTTGGAAATATTACAGTTAGATATTGATACAATTCTAATAAAAAACTCAGTAAATGTTAGTGTTAAGCAAACATGTAATACGGATAAAGTAATTTTAAATGGAAATTATTTAATCAATTTTAATAATTGTTCAATAAAAATTAAAGACTAATATTTTTCAAATATTATAGAAATTTAAAAATTAACACACATAAATCAAAACACAAAACAAATACAAAATTTTACCCACAAATTGTCATTTAAACAGATTGAAGAAGAACATCAAAACAATATAAAAAATATCAAAGCATTAAATTACCATAGTAAAATAACGTATGGTTGTAATATTATAATTATAATTGTAGTAGTATGTATAATCATATGTGTAATAAAAAAGCATAACCATATTAAAATAAAATTAAATAATAAAATTCAGGAGAACTCTAATCTAAAGGAGGGAGTAGTTACATATAAGTACAATGACATTATGGATAATTTTTTAAAAGAAATAGGTAAATGAACCTTAACTTCATTTCCACATAAAACTATAATTGGGTCACAGATTTCGCAATAAACAAAGTAATAATGCTGAAAATTCATATTCAAAGTAAATTGTATTTATTGCAAGCATTATGCTAACATGTATATTTCGCAACAATTCATATTAAAAGTAAAATGCATTTCTTGCAAGAATCATACTAATGGTAACATGCTTATAAATCATTTTCACATCAAAAAGAAATGGTAAAAGAAATAGAAAATAAGTAATAATTAAGTCAACATTATAGATTAAGAAAATCTTGTAAAATCAGTCTTAGTTCCCCATTCAAAGCGTAAAGCAACAATAAAGGAAAATTAATACAAAAGAAAAAGAAAAGTTGAAATTGTGTTTTATTATTTTTTTTGGTAACGTTAAAAGGTAAAAACATAATTGGCGCAGTCGGTAGGATCCTTTTCTCGAAAAAAAAGGATTCAGTGTTACGGACCCAAATTTAATTAAATAAATTTAATTAAACTAATAATTAAATAATAAAATCCTGCGAATCTCACGGGACCCTCCAGGGTTATAAAATAATAAACACATAAAAATAAAACAAATGTTAGTGCAGTGAACATTTAGTTAAACACAGACACCACTTAAAATAAATAAATAGTGCAGTGAACATTTAAGAGAAGTGGACACCACTATATTGTATTAGTGCAGTGAAAGTGCAAAACAAATTTACACCACTATCAAACTTTTAATTTTCCGCTAAACTGTATACTAAAAGACAAAAAGCTTTCGATCAACAAAGAATGGAGGGACAAGCTCAAAATGCGGATGTAAATATTGCGGCAGAGTTGGCCAGAAAGGACCAGCAGTTGGAACGTATGCGTATGGCATACATGGAGCTTCAAGGACAGATACAGCAACAACAACAGCAACGGCCCCAACAACAGCAAAATAATAGTCAATTGGATAGAATCTTTAAAAATGTAAGCTATTTGCCAGTCTTCACAGGATCGGGAGACATCACTATCAACTCGTTCCTGAGCAGCGTAGAATATTTGTTATCCACTATAACTGAGGAGGACTTACTGAAAGAAGCCACCAAGGCAATTTTTTATAGAAACATCCAAGGAGAAGCGAAGAATGTAGTTATAAATGTTTAACAACCAGATAATTGGACAATAATCAAAAAATCGTTGAGACTACGTTACAGACCTGATGTCGAGCCTCATCAACTATATCGGAGGATAAACGAGTTACGTGCAAATAATGTAAGTGATTTAGCCATAGAGTTACAAAACATTAAGTATAAAAGTGATGAACTAAGTATATATTATAGAGATGATCAGTATATAGATCTGTCTAATGTGAATAGCTTATTGGTTAATATAGCGAAAGAAATGACTCAAGGTATACTCCTAGATAAGATATACGAAGAACATGATATAGGAACAATAATAGACATAATGATGAAGAGAAGATACGAAGATACTTGTATTAGACAGGAATTTAAAAAATCTCGAGGAACGTTTGTGAACATACCAAAACAATTAAATAAATATAATAACTATAATCATAGCAAAAACTATCAGAATAAGCCGTCAAATAATTATAACAATAATAGTCAGGGTAACTATTACAACAGATATAACAATTATAATAATAATAATAATTCGGGACGCTATAAGGTCCACAATAATAATATGTCAGGAAATTTTCATAGACCCGCACAGGTAGGAAACCCTAGGCCAAATTCCGGACAATATCGCTGGAATCAACCTAGGCAAGACCGAACCGAGCCTATGGAAATAGACAATTTAGAAATAAATAAATTCCAAAGAATCCCGCTGGTAGGAAATTCCAAGGCCAAAGTCAGCCAAAATCGCTTGACTCAACCTGGACAAGACCAAACGGAATCAATGGAACATTATAAAAAAAAAATAAATGAAAGAAATAATGAAGATAAAAAATATGATCAAATTCAGAACTATGAAGATATGTTTTTTCGGAAACAACATCCGATTACTTACCCATCATAACAATTGTAATAAATAAAAATAAATATAGTGCTCTAATAGACACAGGAGCAAATATAAGTGTAATAGATAATAATATAAAAGATTTTGAAAAAATTCCATTAAAGGAACCAATTGAATATAAAACAATAAATAAAAAAGGTATTATTAACTTCGAAGTATTGACAGACGCACCAGAACAGTTTAACATAATAAATGCAAAAATTAGATGGAAAGTTGTTTCGTTGACAGGAAGGAAGTACAGTTTTATAATAGGAATCGACTTATTGAATTGCTTTAATACAATGATAAATTTAGTAGACGGTACTATTTGTTTTAATAATAAGATAACAAAATTTGATATAAACCCATATGAAAATCTTCAAGTTTGTACATTAGAAGGCTCAGACTTTGATTACAGTAGAATACAATTGAATCATTTAAATACAGAAGAATACAATGAAGTTATGAATATATTGAAAATATTCCACAGATTATTTTTTAAAGAGGGAGACAGGTTAACTAGTACAATGAAGGTACATCACGAAATCAGGACGACAACTGAAGAACAAATAAACTCTAAACTCTATAGATATCCCCCACAACATGAGACAGAAGTTAGACGACAAATTAAGGAAATGGAAGAACAGGGTATAATTAGACGAAGCTGTTCAAGATATGCAAGCCCACTGATAGTAGTACCAAAGAAGATTGACAATTCTGGAGAGAAAAAGTATCGCATTGTGGTAGATTACAGAAAACTAAATGAAATTACAATAGATGACAAATTTCCTTTACCTAATATAGATTCAATATTAGATAAATTAGGACGAGCACAATACTTTACAACCTTAGATTTAGCTAAAGGTTACCATCAAATATTAGTGAGAGAGCAAGATAGGGAAAAGACAGCATTTGTAACACCCCACGGACTATATGAATTTATACGAATGCCATTTGGTCTTAAGAATGCCCCAGCGACATTCCAAAGGCTAATGAATGAGACATTGCGAGATTTCATTAACAAAACATGCGTAGTTTACCTAGATGACATACTAATATTTAGTACATCCTTAAAAGAGCATGTAAAAGCAATAACGGACATTTTCAAGGTATTGGAAGACGCTAATTTAAAAATACAAGTAGATAAGTGCAATTTCATGAAGAAGGAAACCGAATTTCTGGGACACATTTTAACTAAAGAAGGACTCAAACCTAATCCGAATAAAATAAAAGTCATTCAAGAATTAGAAATACCTAGAACAGAAAAACAGATAAAAAGTTTCTTAGGATTGACAGGATACTACAGGAAGTTTGTAAAAGACTATGCTAAAGTAGCACAACCCATGACCAAGTATCTAAAGAAAGGCGTAAAAGTTAATACAAAAGACCCTACATATATAGAAGCTTTCGAAAAACTGAAACAGTTAATAAGCTCTCACCCCATATTAAAATATCCTAACTTTGATAAACAATTCACCCTTACTACCGATGCATCAAACTATGCAATTGGCGCCGTACTTTCACAGGAAGGGCACCCAGTTTGTTTCGCATCCCGAACACTAAACAATCATGAAAGAAATTACTCAGCAACTGATAAAGAATTCTTAGCAATACTATGGAGCGTAAATTATCTCAGACCATATCTTTATGGCAGAAAATTTAAAATTTTAACAGATCATCAACCAATTAAATTTTTAAATACTAAATATAACGGAAAGGACATGTCACCAAGACATCAACGATGGCTACTAAAATTAGGTGAATATGATTTCGTAATTGATTATATAAAAGGAAAAGAAAATAGAGTAGCAGATTTTTTAAGTAGAATAGAGAAAAATAATGAGAATAAAAATCCTGAAGATAATGAAACGGATACAGAAGTAATAAATAGCCTCGAAGAAGATAGTGTATCTATGGTAACAGTACACTCAGCAGAAGAAAATTTACAAGAACATTTCTTTATCAAAGAAGAGATTGTAAATGAATACAAAACACAAATTATAATAACAAATAATAAAACTCAAGAGTTAAAAGTATTACATGGAAAAAGAATAATATTTATTTCAGAAAGCGATTTCGACAGGATGGGAGAGATATTCAAAAAATATATCACTAAAGGTAAAGTAGGAATATATTCTGAGGTATCAGAAAGAAAATACAACCTCGTTCAAGAAAAATTAATTGAAATGTACTCCAATGATAAACAAATAAATTTTACAAAATGCACTATAAGAGCACAGGATTTAGAAACAGAAGTACAAGCAGTAAAACAAATATCTTTTTACCACGTTAGGGAGAGTATGCACTCCGGAATAATAGAAACTTATAACCAAATAAAAAATAAAATATATTATCCAAAGCTAATGGAAATAATACAATTGGTAATAAACCAGTGTGATTTATGTCAAGAAGTTAAATACGACAGGCAACCAATAAAACCTAAGCTTGCTATTACAGAAACACCATCAGGAAAAAATCAAATAATTCATATTGATACTTATGTAGTCAAAGGATTTCATTTTTTAACAGTAATAGACAAATTCTCCAAATTTGGTGCAGCCTATCCTTTGAATGATAGAAATCATACAACAATAATAGAACAGTTAGAAGATCATTTTGCTAAAATAGGAAAACCTCAAAAGATAGTAGCAGATAACGAGTTCAAAGCGATACGTATTAAAGAGTTTTTAAATAACGAAAATATTGAATTACATTTGACTAAGCCTAATAGCCATACGGGCAATGCCGACATTGAAAGGTTCCATAATACCATTTCAGAAAAACTCAGAGTTATATATAAAATGAATAAAGAATCCTCAATAAAACAATTAATACAAAGGGCAATTAGAAATTATAACGACCGTTATCATTCAAGTACCAAACATTCACCCAATGAGATCCAACAAGGGAAGGTAGAAGAAAATGAAATTAAGAAAAACTTAGAAGAGAATAAAGCTAGAAAAATCAACAGTTTAAATGAACGTAGGGAAGATTATACGGAAAATAGATCAGAAGGATTTGTAAAAAACTATAAGGCAGTCCGACACAAGGAACAACCATGATACAGAAAATTAAAGCTCGAAAATGTACATCCATGCAATATTAAACGACCATTAAAATTTTCAGATTCTGGCGGTGCTAACGTTACTCGTAATGATACCACAGATCACGGGACTAATGACGACTAAATTACTGACGGAACAAAGAGGATACATAGATATTCAGATAGGAGATCAAGAAATAGTTAAGGAAACAGATATAGTCTTACATATAATTAATTTGAACGAAGTGGAAGCAATTTTAGATAACATAACGGAAAACATAAAATTAATGAAAATAGATAACAAGGAAGTACTTAATCTAGAAATAAATGATGCTAGGAATAAATTGATGACATTATTACCAAGACAATTAAGACAAAAAAGAGGACTAGTAAACGGAATAGGGAGTGTATCCAAATGGTTGTTTGGAACTATGGACGACGAAGACAGACAGAATATACAAAACCATCTTTATAACATTGACGAAATTAAACAGAATAATAACCAACAAGTTTTAATAAATGATTACTTTAATTCGACATTAAAACACTTAAAACAGGTTGTAGAAAGTGATAGAATTGAAATAGAAAATGAATTAAATTCTATAAGTAAAGTCTTAAAGATAGAAAATCAAAAACATTCATATTTAGAACAACTGACTAATATCCAATTAATAAGAAATAGGATAGAACATTTACAAGATAACGTTGTATCCGCAAAGTACGGAATTATACATCCTAGTATTTTGACTAGTAATGAAATTGAAAAATACAACATAGATTACAATAAGTTAAAATATATTCAGTTTGGAACAGCGTATCTTAATAATTCATATTTAATTTTTGGAGTAAAAATACCTAAGGAATTCGTAACCGTAAAATAAAGAGTCATAGTACCAATACCAAATAACGCAAAATATGAAATTGATTATAAAACAGAAGAAATCTTTGATTTTGAAAATGAAACTTACACATTCCAACAAAATAAACAGTTAAAAGATTTAAAGTTAAGCAAACATTGTATAATTAAGAATACCTGTCAAATGATAAGTAATAATGATTTGGAAATATTACAGTTAGATATTGATACAATTCTAATAAAAAACTCAGTAAATGTTAGTGTTAAGCAAACATGTAATACGGATAAAGTAATTTTAAATGGAAATTATTTAATCAATTTTAATAATTGTTCAATAAAAATTAAAGACTAATATTTTTCAAATATTATAGAAATTTAAAAATTAACACACATAAATCAAAACACAAAACAAATACAAAATTTTACCCACAAATTGTCATTTAAACAGATTGAAGAAGAACATCAAAACAATATAAAAAATATCAAAGCATTAAATTACCATAGTAAAATAACGTATGGTTGTAATATTATAATTATAATTGTAGTAGTATGTATAATCATATGTGTAATAAAAAAGCATAACCATATTAAAATAAAATTAAATAATAAAATTCAGGAGAACTCTAATCTAAAGGAGGGAGTAGTTACATATAAGTACAATGACATTATGGATAATTTTTTAAAAGAAATAGGTAAATGAACCTTAACTTCATTTCCACATAAAACTATAATTGGGTCACAGATTTCGCAATAAACAAAGTAATAATGCTGAAAATTCATATTCAAAGTAAATTGTATTTATTGCAAGCATTATGCTAACATGTATATTTCGCAACAATTCATATTAAAAGTAAAATGCATTTCTTGCAAGAATCATACTAATGGTAACATGCTTATAAATCATTTTCACATCAAAAAGAAATGGTAAAAGAAATAGAAAATAAGTAATAATTAAGTCAACATTATAGATTAAGAAAATCTTGTAAAATCAGTCTTAGTTCCCCATTCAAAGCGTAAAGCAACAATAAAGGAAAATTAATACAAAAGAAAAAGAAAAGTTGAAATTGTGTTTTATTATTTTTTTTGGTAACGTTAAAAGGTAAAAACATAATTGGCGCAGTCGGTAGGATCCTTTTCTCGAAAAAAAAGGATTCAGTGTTACGGACCCAAATTTAATTAAATAAATTTAATTAAACTAATAATTAAATAATAAAATCCTGCGAATCTCACGGGACCCTCCAGGGTTATAAAATAATAAACACATAAAAATAAAACAAATGTTAGTGCAGTGAACATTTAGTTAAACACAGACACCACTTAAAATAAATAAATAGTGCAGTGAACATTTAAGAGAAGTGGACACCACTATATTGTATTAGTGCAGTGAAAGTGCAAAACAAATTTACACCACTATCAAACTTTTAATTTTCCGCTAAACTGTATACTAAAAGACAAAAAGCTTTCGATCAACAAAGAATGAAGGGACAAGCTCAAAATGCGGATGTAAATATTGCGGCAGAGTTGGCCAGAAAGGACCAGCAGTTGGAACGTATGCGTATGGCATACATGGAGCTTCAAGGACAGATACAGCAACAACAACAGCAACGGCCCCAACAACAGCAAAATAATAGTCAATTGGATAGAATCTTTAAAAATGTAAGCTATTTGCCAGTCTTCACAGGATCGGGAGACATCACTATCAACTCGTTCCTGAGCAGCGTAGAATATTTGTTATCCACTATAACTGAGGAGGACTTACTGAAAGAAGCCACCAAGGCAATTTTTTATAGAAACATCCAAGGAGAAGCGAAGAATGTAGTTATAAATGTTTAACAACCAGATAATTGGACAATAATCAAAAAATCGTTGAGACTACGTTACAGACCTGATGTCGAGCCTCATCAACTATATCGGAGGATAAACGAGTTACGTGCAAATAATGTAAGTGATTTAGCCATAGAGTTACAAAACATTAAGTATAAAAGTGATGAACTAAGTATATATTATAGAGATGATCAGTATATAGATCTGTCTAATGTGAATAGCTTATTGGTTAATATAGCGAAAGAAATGACTCAAGGTATACTCCTAGATAAGATATACGAAGAACATGATATAGGAACAATAATAGACATAATGATGAAGAGAAAAATGATTCTTTATAAATTTATTTATTTATTATTGTACCTTCTTATTTATGTTATTTAAAAATTTCTAATTTGATTTTCCGTTTGAATTGAAAATACTGAGTTAATTTATTTAATCACTTATATTTCTTGCAAAAATTAAAATTTTTCCTTTAGTTTTTCTTATCAATAACTTCGAAATTAACCTTCTTAATAGAAATATACGCTATATTAAATATATACATTTCATTTTTGTTATAATGTTTCTTAATATAAATGTTTTATGAATTTTCGATTTTCCGTTGGAGTCACTGTATATATGTACATGTTAAATAAAAATATATTTCTGTCTTATCGAAAATTCTATATCTGCATAATGTTAAATTGTTCTTGCTTTCAATGCATTTTTGGCACTATTTACAGCCATATGTTTGTATATATATATATATATATATATATGTATATGTATATATATATATATATATATATATATATATATATCTATATACATATATATATATATATATATATATATATATATTTGTATATATATATATATATATATATATATAAATATATTTATATATATTTGTATATAAATATATATATATATATATATATATATATATATATAAATATATTTATATATATTTATATATATATATATATATATATATATATGTATATATATATATATATATATATATATATATATATATGTATATATATATATATATATATATATATATATATATACATATATATATATATATATATATATATTTATATATATATATATATATATATATATATATATATGTATATATATGTATATATATATATATATATATATATATATATGTATATATATATATATATATATATATATATATATACATATATATATATATATATATATATATATTTGTATTTATCTTTTAATATTTAGATAATTTTGATCGAAAATATGTGTTATAATAAATTATTCGCTCTGGTAACGCTAATGAAAAGTTGATATTGTTCTATTTTTTGTGGAGTATAAAGAATTTTTTGATGTGTAAACATCTATACGCTAGGGGGTAAAAATCTTTTGCACAGTACAATCACAAATTTTGAGTAGGGTCAAATCTGTGTGAGCTATAAGTGTATTAGTGTAATCATACGGACAACAACAAGTACAGAGAAACTTAACAGCTGCAATAGTAGCAACTAATTTTTACTAAAATAAGCTCTGTTCATTTACTGAAAATTGTTAACAATTGTTGATAGAAAAGTGTTCATTAACTCGGAAAACTATCAACGAGAGAGCCACAAAAGAGAGCAACAGATTGAGAGACTGGAAAATTGTTGAAAATTCTTGATAGTAAAATTTTTACTTTCAATAATTATCCAATCAGCTGTTTTGTGTTTATATTTAGAACTCAAGTTTTCTAATAGAATCTAATAATTAAAATATTTTGGAAAATTTGAGAAATGTTAAGTAATTGCAAGTATTTAAAGCTATTAAATATGTTTAAGACTATTTTTGTTAAGCTTAGGATCAACTGTAAGCAAATATTACGTATAAAAGAAATGAATTAAGTAGCAAAACACCTATTACATCAGGGACACAGGATACCGGAACGATTGAAGGTGATGTAAAACTATAAGTACCCAGATACTCGACACTTCACACAATAGCAGCAGATAGTCGAATTTTTTAAGATATGTAGTTGCATATGAAATAAATAATTGTTAAAAAAAACAAATATTTTATGTAATGTAAATTTGGTCAAAATATATTTTTGGCTCTAGAGAGGGCCTGGATTCTGCAGTTTCTTAGAAGTCTCCATAGAACAATATGTTGTTTATTATCCAAATCTAACAAAAGCGTATCAAATAATGTTATTTATTTTGACTTATTTTTCGGTTCAGAGAATAACGAACGTTTTGTTGGTGCAACGAGATCTCGTTAAAATAGAAAACCATAGTGAATTCAATAACAAGATAAGATAATCGGCTAAGATCAAGAAATATTCTTATATGAATATTTCTTTCATTGAAATATTTCAAAATTCCTGTGTTTTCTATATGTGCCTGTGTTTTATATATGTTTCTATAACAAAAATTATACGTTTTGATGGTGTAAGTTTGTGTAGATAAATTTTAATTATTTGAAATGTTCTTTTACGACTGCTACATGTAAAGAGCAATTATTTATTAATTTCGTTGAAAAGAAACAATTATATATATTTTCACTAATATTGGAGTAAATACTTAGTACTCGCGTATACCTACATAACACATCACTATTTTAAGTTGATAATTTTGGATGGAAAAGTGTTCATTTACTTTTTGTTATTATGGGGAGAAATTTTACAAAATTTCTTCTTACTCTCTCGTTGATGGAAAGTAATAGAAAAGTAATTGAACAGAGCTACAAATATAATTGTGCTAGCGCTGTACAGTTCGAAGACCATTGCTGTAAAATAACTACCTGATTAAAACTTTAGTAAACAGCTAATTAATAGCTTGTCGACTGCAACAAATACAAAATAATAAAATATTTTACAAAACGCCAAAAATATTAAAACTCAGAACATAAAACAACACAAAGTGTATCAAAGCAGTATATATAAACTGCAGTGTGCCCATTTACTTACCAAATAAGTTAAATTAAACAAACAAAACCCAGCAAATTCCTACGTGTTTACAATATTGAAAGTTTTGATACTTTTAATCTAATAAATATACTAAAAGCCTAAGTATTTCCAACTTTAAAAATAAAATTCATTCCTATATGTTTACACATCTCCCTTGTGATCGGACTCACATTGCTTCTCTTTCATTTCTTATTTCTTCTATTTTATTTATGCATGAATGCCATGAATACAACAATGAATACTATGAAATCTGATGGTCAGCAATGAATAGGTACCAGAGTTTAGAGCAGTTTAAAAAAATTTTAGATGACATAAGTGAAAAGGTTAACTTGTGTTGGCATAATAAAAGTGCGAAAAAACAGCCAAAGCAAATGAAGAGTTCAACTTAGATTTTTTAATGTAGCTATCACCTATAACTAATATTTTAGGAATTATATTATTAATGCTTAAAGGCTAAATTAGCTTTGGGTAATTTTTGAGCTAGAACTACAAGTTTTAACGTCTAGAGCGTCCTCATATAGATTTTTTTCGAATTACATTTTAACAGATTTTTTTTCTCTTAATTAAAAGTAAGAAACAAAGTATTTTGATTCAACATACATATTTAGATGTTTTTACTCCTCAGGCATTATATCATGGACTTAGTCTTTTAACTATTTCGTTCAAATTAAATATTTAAATCGCGTTATTTTTAAACAGAAATAACGGAACACACTATTTTTATGTCAGATAAAATAGCAATATATAAGTCAAAGTATTCCAAAATTATGAACATGAATAAATTCGGAAAAATATGCAAAATAATTTTAGTCTTATATATATTGCGTGGAGTGTATAATTTAGTCACCATAAGGAAGTTCGCCTGTATTAATTAAATGTAAGATTATATAAATATCATGTCATATTAATTTTGGCATAAAAAGTCATCAAAATTACGTCAAGTCTGGCAACATTATTTGCACGCCGTTGTTTTCAGAATATATTAAATTTTTTCAGTATGTAGTATGCTGTCCTTTACTTGGCGTCTACAACTGCAATTAAAGCTGGATTCACCCATGTTTCAGAACGATATTGACGTTGGACAACATTTCTAGTTTCTTGAGAGTATGCTCTGAAGCGATTCACCCACTTCGCGCATTTGTTCTGCAACATCAAGGCTACCATGGGAAATAATTTTGTAAACTATGTGTGTGAGTTTTACAATTGGGCAATAGCACTATTTATTTAATTTTATTTATAACAATATTCACCATTTATATATTTTTTTATACAAAACAAATGCTCCGTATTTTATTATATACACAAACAATACGAAACAAGTGTGTTGTTATACATACAAAAGTATAAAACAAGTTCTGTATTTTACTATACATATGTACATATAATATGCTGTGGCATCTCAGTTCTACTTCACCTAAGAAATTAAACTTTCTGGCAGCACAGTTGGAATGTTTGGGAACGTGAATTAAAATTAAACCAATTCAGGTTCCGAAACACGTTACTCTCTTTCGCTTTCTCTCACTCTCTAAAACAGAAACGTCAAACTACATATAAAAAAAACATGTTTCCGAACGTGAAATTCGTTCTGAAACCATGGTTGAATCCAGCTTAACTCTGACATAATATTTGGAAGAACGTCGGCAGAATGAAAGAAGAGATTTCTTCATCTTAATCTTAATGTTTTCCAAGGGGAATACTGCTCTTATAAGAATTCATAATTCATTGGCAGCCGTGGTGAAAGTGTTTATAATTTGCCGAGAAATCGTTTGATAAAATTATTGGTGTTTTTTTTTTAAAATTGTTTGCAGAGAGAATCAAACTGTAAAATAATTGTGTCTCGTTAATCTAAAGGTATGTAAGTAAATATAAATATGCATTTCTTTTGTATTATATGTGTGAAAAATTTAATTTTTGAATTTTTTGCATCAATAGAATAAAATGGATGTCCAAAAAAGCTATGCTATGTTGATGGCATTAAAAAATCTCAAAGAGCTGATATTATCGACGGAGAAGAACAAACTCCTATGGAGCGTCAATATTGGGTAAAACCATGTTTGGAGATGAAACCATGTTTGGAAAGAAAATACCGTCATGAGAGATGCGATACCACCAAGAACACGGTTAGCAATAACATTACGTTATATAGCTACAGGGGACTCTTACAGGTCTTTGGAATTTTTAATTCGTGTGTCCCGAAAAACAATTAGCAAATTTGTCCCGGGAGTCTTAAATGAAATTGTTAATGCTCTTTCTGTCCGCTACTTAACGATAAAATTACAAATATGCTTGCCAATAAAATTCGATGTGCGCTTTTTCTATCTGTGCATATTAAATCATCGATATTGTATATTTTATAGTTGCCAGCAAATGAAACCGAGTGCAAAAACATATCCTATGATTTTAATACACTGTGGCAGTTTCCACATACTTTGGGTGCTATTGACGGCAAGCACATAAGAATTAAAAAACCACCCCATGCTGGTTCCGATTTTTATAATTATAAAAATTTTCACAGTGTTGTGCTTTTAGCTGTAGTGGATGCTCACAGTAGATTTATATATGTTGATATTGGTGGAAATAGGAGAGCATCGGACGTCGTCCTTTTCAAGAACAGCACTTTGTACTCAAACTTGAAGTCTGGAAAACTAAATATACCCCAAGATGAAAATTTGACGGGACAGCACGTAAAAACATCATCTTTTTTTTTATTGGTGATGACATTTTCGGCATAGATCGAAACTTGCTAAAAGCATATAACCGTAATACAAAACTGACCACAGCCCAAGAAGTTTTTAATTACAGACTGAGCCGTGCAAGAATGTCAGTAGAGATGGCGTTTGGTAGATTAACCAGTCGATTTATTATATTTCACAGGCCTATAGAAGTCGAACTGAAGACTTGTGATCTTGTTGTAACAGCTTGTTGTGTTTTACATAATATGCTAACAAAAAATGTACAAGATTTGGCGAAACAAAATCAAGAATGAATTGTGCAGGAGTTGCCAATAACTATAGAACCATTACCAGTTAAAAAACATGAAATTCCAAGGTTTGCAAATGAGATGAGAGAAAATGTTAAAAAATACCTAATAAGCGAAGGCGACGTCCCATTACAGTGGTAAAATATAAAAAAAATTTGTCTATTTTCTTTTAGCAATTCATTACCAACTTATTTGAATTTAATTGTTATAATTATGAAAACAATTAATTTAAAATTTAGATAATTCGTAACGAATTAAAGCAAAAAAAGAATGATTCATTTGCAGCTCTGATTTACATATATTTTTATTTACCTTGTTTATATTTCGGTAAACACGTTTACAAATAAGTTCGAATTGTAATACATCGAAATTCATCTGTTCATACAACCAATATTATTATATAGAATGAAATTTTTTCATAAAGAAATGACTTTGGTTTTTATTTAATGTTATGAAGACGTTAGATTTTTGTAAAATTTTCTAATGTAATACAAATGTTTTTAAATTACGCTGTACAACAGTGTTTTAATAAAAATATATATAATTCATTAACATGCCACTGTACAACAGTGTTATAACAAATATAATATAATTCATTGTTTTAATATTGAATGTTCATAGAGAACGAGATCACAAAATTGATTAGGTAAGTTTTCAAATTCAGGTCAAAGTTTACAAAATTTATTGTTAATTAGGACACTAAAGACGAATCTGCACTTGAAATTACAGTTTCAAGCCAATATAGAGTGAAACTAAAATGTCTTACTTGCGCTGAGTAACAATTTTTATAATTTAATTTCATAGAAGTAAACACAGATACACAAGGTCCAGGAATGGAGCTACGAAAAGTTGTTTGTTTCTGTTTCCGATTTTATAATTTTGATTTAACCCACTTGAGGAAGCACTTCTCCAGTTATGTTAATTTTAGTCGTCAATCTGCTTTCTTTTCGACAAAATGTTATAAATGTTTTAGACAAAAAGTAATTACCTCAACAGTTTCAATTGCAGATTCGAATTCATCACCCTAAATAACATAACAAATAACTTTCTGTAGCTCAATTCCTAGACGTTGTTTATCTGTGTTAACTTTTATGAAATTAAAATATAAAAATTGTTGCTCAGCAAAAGAAAAACATTTTAGTTTCACTCTATATTGGCTTCATTTATGGCAGTTTGCAAAATATCCGTTTTGGTTCCTTTCAATATTCTTTTGGTTAAGATAGTCTGAATCTCAGCCATGGCTTCAGCAGCTGATGAAAGTGGTAGTTGCGCGAGTTGCAAAGAAATAGATTTGCCGAAAGAAGTGTACACGCTTTCTTCATCTTTTTTTGAACATGACATCATTGCGCATGACATATCCGCTTGACGCACAAATGCATCTATTGCCGAACTAAATTTTTCATCTCTTTCAAATCGTCTTTTTTCCGAAGTTTTATTGAAATCAGTGGTTAATGATGACTTGAAATCAGAAGTTACTGGAGAATCCACACTCTTACTTGAAACTAAACTTTCTTGGCTTTCTAAAAGATTCTCTTTGAATTCCAAAAAACTGTCGTCTAAATTAGCTCCTAGGGATGTGAAATGCTCTGTTCCGAATGACAATGTGGGTGTTTGTAGCTCTTTTTGCTTTAAAAAATAAAAACAATAATAAAACAACTATGTCTTTGGTATGCTTTTATATGTTTAACTTACATTGATAAGATTACTTGTCGTCTGCCTAAACATTACGGCTGTATTAAGAAAATTTAGTTTTTCCAAATAAAATAAATGTGGAACAAACAAGTCTTCTGAAGAAGATCCGGACTTTTTGGAAGACTCAATTTTTCTTCTTTCGGCGACATACGCAGACCGCAAGTTTTTAATTTTTTTCCTAACTTCCTCTTCATCTTTGCACATATTTTTCCCTATTTCCTGCCATGCATTCCTTTTTAGATCTGTCCGCTTATAGACGGAACTTTTTATGTCCCAAAGGCACGGAAATTGTTGGTATAAATTGATTACTTTGAAAATATCTTCGCAGCTCCATTCCATTTTACAATTATGGTATTTAAGTTGCCACTGGTAAAATTTATATTATTTAAGTTGCAACTGTTATGTATGTACATATAAAATAGTTTTTTTAAATAATTTTTTCATACAACATTCACGAACAACTAAAGTATTTCAATGGCCATAGACTACTAATTAGACATGACAACTGTGTATGTAGTGGTAATGTTTTCGACCGATGTTGCGAGAGGGACAGCAAATTTCTTTGTTTGCTGTCTCTTTTCTTTTTCTTGTCGATAGAAAATTACATATTTTTGTTTACAAAAAGTTAAAATTTCTTGGCAGGATTATTGGCATAGACTACTAATTAGACATGACAACTGTGTATGTAGTGGTAATGTTTTCGACCGATGTTGCGAGAGGGACAGCAAATTTCTTTGTTTGCTGTCTCTTTTCTTTTTCTTGTCGATAGAAAATTACATATTTTTGTTTACAAAAAGTTAAAATTTCTTGGCAGGATTATTGGCGCAAAGTGGAAAATAGGTGATTTTGCGCCAAGTTGTTGCTCTAAGTTGGTAATTAATGGATGAAATATCACCTATAGATTCATCCTTTGATTACCAAGACTGTGCGAAGGTAAACTAAAGCACAGAAGAGCAAAATTCAGTTAGTGGTGTTTGCTTAAAAGGTTGGTTTATATTGTGATCAGTTTTTTCTGTGGTGATGAGTTTCATCACAAAATTATAAATAAATATTATAAATTATATTAATAAAAATTTAAAGGTGACGATTCCACAAAGGAGAGTGTTCTTAGGGTGTATATTTTAAAGGCGACGATAGTGGTAGCAGCAACAACATGTAAGTATATAGTGTGATATATAAAGTGTGAAAAATTATTTATGTAAATGTATTCCAGGAGCCGCAAGTGCATAATGGGATGTCCAGAAAGCCAGAAGTTACACTTGTTCCCGAAAGATCCGATCAGGTGAGTCAATATTACTTATATTCTATAGAAAAGTGCATGAGCATGAACTTATTAGAAAATAATGTTCATATATTATATTTCCATTTACTGGTAATTTGGTTTTAAATTTTATTGTAGTTTATCAAATGCATTTAAAGTTATCTGCATATACTATGTTTCCATTATTACTGTATCTATACTGACTCAGTAATAATGGAAACATGGTATATGCAGACAACTTTAAATGCATTTGATAAACTACTATAAAATTTAAAACCAAATTACCATTAAATGGAAATATGCCAAAACATAATACTGCACCAGTAAATTTACGTCGTTTATTACCAGAAAATGGAAATATAGAAAACGCAGTATTATATAGAAGTACAGTATTATAGTTTATGAAATGCATTCAAAATGATTTCCATAAACTATATTTCCATTTACTGGTAATTTGGTTTTAAATTTTGTTGTAGTTTATCAAATGCATTTAAAGTTATCTGCATATACTGTTTCCATTATTACTGTATCTATACTGAATCAGTAATAATGGAAACATAGTATATGCAGATAACTTTAAATGCATTTGATAAACTACTATAAAATTGAAAACCAAATTACCAGTAAATGGAAATATAGTTTATGGAAATCATTTTTAAACGTTATATATATAATGGTTTAGGCCTACGGGGGATGCCAGCCATTAAAAAAAATTGGCAACGCACTAAGTGTAGTACCTCTATGGTAGTGTGGAAACCTACACAATATTAACAATGATTTGTTTGAGAAATAAGTAAAATTTTGTACTATATTTTAAAGAGGTTGGATTTTTATTGATAATAAATGATTAATAGAATATAAGTATATGTACAACAATCATCTTATTCAAAAGGTGATGTAATGTCTTAGGTATTTCATTTGAATTATTAATTTGTAATATATATTTATGTAGAAATATTTAGTTTGAAACTGTTTCTCAAATACTACGATACAACATAGTTTGTGATTGAGCAATTTAAAAATATTACAGCATGTTTTGTAATAAACTATTTTTTATACGTATATACTTTTTATTCCAAATAAGAAAAAAAAGTTTGAATTGAAGGTATCATCACAATTACATTCACTTTAACAATTTTCGCCTCTATATGTTTTCCATCAGGCAATTCTTTGTAGACACTGCGACCCTAAAAGATATATACAAATTTTGATTAATATTTTTAAATAAAGTTGGAGATTACACTTATAAGTTTCAAATTTTGTATAAAAGAAAAATACTTACATTTAAACTTTTATACATTATACATTAGACCTTTATTCATTTAGCCATTCAGCAGGTTTTCCACGATTTATATTATAACCAAAAATTTATATATAATATATTTATACAATGTTGGTTTCAAATTTTCTTATTTGCCACTCAAATTGACAAGGTGTTCATGTTGGAAAAACACTATTTCATAAACGGTAAAAGAAAATTGTTATTTGTTTTTAATAAATGAATATGTTGACAAATATAAATACCTTTGGAACAGCATATTATCAGTTAAATAATACATTTAGGTCTGGGAAAACATGAAGGATTCGAAGCTACAGTAACATCGGGGTGTAGAATAGGCAGACGGATCTATTGGAATTATCAGTAGTTTTGTGCATTTCCAAATGCTCATTGAAGCCTAGTACGGAAATATATGGAATAATAAATTGTATATAAGTAAATTTTATAAAGGATCTATTGTAAGCATATCTTTTGCTAAAAATAAATAATAGGTACCTACCGCCTTCTTCTAAGTCTGTGGAATTTCCAATTTTGTTGCAGCAGTTCAACTTAAGTCGTACCTCTGATTAGAAATTGGTTTTTTTGACGCGATCTTCTGTGACTTCAATGAAACTCTCATTCCCGGCTTAATTTATATTTTAAGGTTCTCATTACGCCCGTGAGCATGCCTCTTTAGCGGCTTAGCCATCTATTAGCATGCACTAAGCACTTGTTTCGCCTCCCATAGTCCCATTTAATATATGTATCCAGGTTGCTTATGTGATGATCAGTGCGACGATTTATATTTTAAAAACAACAACAACAACAGTTTCTAAACATTACTACAAACAGTTCTATTAACAATTACTTTTTTGAGCACTAAAATTAATGAAAATTAAAAACAAAACTAATTTACAAGAATTTTGGGAATCTTGGCTCATTTTTATGTTGATTTCTTACGGTATTGACCGCCAGCCACAATTTAGGACTTTTGATATATTCTTTTAATGTTTATAAACAGTTTAATATTGTCTCTTAATCACTCAACACTTATTTTTATTATTTATTTCACAATTTTTTAACTAAACGAAATTTTTGTTGAATTTTTAACCCCCATTATTTGCGTAAATTGTAAAACATATGTTTGGAGATGACCATATATAGCCATTTCTTCTAACATATTATTTTAGCTTTGCGTATACATATTTTGTACTCGTTTGCACTATCGTTAGGCAAAAGCTGATACGGGCCAAAATGAACTGTCACTTTTGAGTTTTCTGGTTTTCTGTGAGATGAACTGTCAAATAAGCACATGGATTTGTATTTGTGCATAAAAAGTCGCCATTGACACAGTATATTATATGTATATATATGTATATATATACATATATGTACATATATATATATGTATACATATACATATATATATATATATATGTATATGCATGTATATACATATTGTTACAAAGATTAGAAATAGATTTAAATAAAACGACAATGTGGCTATATGTACTTGGCAGCACTGCCAATTAATCTACAGTTGTCAAAATGTTACAACCCTGGTCAACACTATATAGATAATATTCAAATTAACGGAAATGGAATACTCCAGAATATACAAGATCATTCAAGGCTGTGCCAATAAGAGTAAACCACAACAACAACAAACCTAGCAATATAAATGCTAAGAGATGTTATTCTTAATGATCTTGTATGCAATAAAGCTAAACAGATCCACAAGTATACACAGCCATAGAAGAAACAAAACCACACACTCATCCATACAACCACTCATAGTTACCATAGGCAAAACACACAGAACACTCATTCATTCAACCACACATAGTTACCATAAGCAAACCAAACAAGCCAGCATTGTCATGTATACAAACACACACATGCCAAGTAAAATACAACCACCATACCCAGAACTTTCGCGAGGTTACCAGACGACGTCATTTTTGCTATATAAAGGCGCTGCCAGAGCTCAGCGAGAGTCAGTGTGATTTCAAATATAGACGTGTTAACATCGCTGAGGGTTGAGTAGTACAAATACTCGTGTTAAGTAATAAATAAAGTGTTGCCGCATAAAATTTCTTAAATTAATTTTTCCGTGTTTTAATTTGATGCAATAAAACGAATCCTTGAAGTATAAGTAATAAAACCGTTTTTACGAAAAGGTCTAAAAACGTAACAATTGGTGTCAGAAGTGGGATTGCAAAAATAATTAAAAGGACATTGCAATTTAAAAAAAAGGACATTAAAAAATTAAAATAAATAATCATGAAATTTGATGAGCTAGAAGTTGAACAGCTGAAAAAGGAGCTCAGTAAACTGGAATTGCCAACTACAGGTAACAAGGCTGAACTACAGAAGAGGCTGATAGATGAGTTTAAGAATCGTGGCATGAACATCGGGACATACGAGTTTGAGGAGAAAGACGATTTGCAGGTATGCCCTCCTGCCACGACCAGCAGCATGGACATAAATTCAATGTTCGCTGCTATGATGATCGAAATGAAAAGAAACTCTCAGCAGATACAGGAGGCATCAAGGATCAGCAGTGAAAAGCTTGTAGCCGAAATAAGTCAAATAAAACAAAACTCTCAGCAGATGCAGGCGGCATCAAGGATCACCAGTGACAAGCTTGTAGCTGTAAAACAGAACTCTCAGCAGATGCAGGAAAAGCTTGTAGCCGAAACTCAGCAGATGCAGGAAAAGCTTGTAGTCGAAAATCAGCAGATGCAGGAAAAACTTGTAGCCGAAATACAGGAGTCAAATAAAGCCATGAACGAGACCCTGGTAGAGGTTTCTGAAGCCATTAACAGGAGGGTGGATTCTATTGAGAATAAATTCTCAGAGCTGGAGGAGCATGCAAAGGAGTTCGAAGAGAAATTGCATGCTCTAGAGGACAAAATGCATAACCTAGACTGTAGTGGCGGGCCAGTACGAGCAGTTGCGGAAGTTTCTGCGCGGATAAAAGCGCCATGCTTCGACGGCAGCGTACCATTAGGTATCTTCAAATTCCAGTTCGAGACGGTTGCTAGCAGAAATGGATGGGATGCTGAAGAAAAGGCCATAGAGTTGATCTTGTCCTTGAAAGGTACAGCCGCAGAGGTACTTGAGACTGTGCCAGTAAGCTGCAGAAACAACTATAATGAAATAATGGCAGCATTGCAGCGCAAGTATGGTGGTGAGCACAAGCGCGATTTATACAGAATGAAATTGCGATGTAGAGTTCAGAAGCCTAACGAATCTCTACAGGATTTCGCAATGGAAATCGAGCGTTTAGTACAGCGCACAGATCCCGGCGAGAGTCACGCGTTCCTGGACCACTTTAAAACTGAGGCTTTCGTTAACGGCATTAACTGGCGGAGTGCGCTACGCAGAAATCCACTTTCGCTGAAACTGTTTCATTTCCACTGGCTCAAAAGACTGTAAGGATGGTTTTCAAGCCACAGATATGTAAAGTGCGGAATGTGGAGGTTTTGTCTGAGGAGGATAACAATCTAGTTGCTAGCTTTAAGGAGGCAATGCGACAACTGCTAGCAGAAAGTGCTGCCAAAGAAAAGCCTAAGTTCTTTAACTGCAGAAAGATCGGTCATTTTCAGCGCAGCTGCAAAGCATCAAGGAAGAGAGGTAGATCTGTTTCGCCACCAAGAAACAGCAAACGGGTCAGCATTAAACATAGAAGGGGCACA
>OY776276.1:61011618-61014118 GCA_963675445.1 Linnaemya vulpina | reverse complement strand
ATAGAGCTGTACGGCTCCTGAATGAATTAATTCAATAAAATCATTCAGTTAATTGAGCGAGGTGAATCGTTCGTTCAATTGAGCGTTTTTAGCTCAGTTGTTTCAGTAAAGCTGGATTCACCCTTGGTTTCAGTGCAATGTTGACGTTCTACAACATTTTTAGTTTTTTGAGAGTATGCTCTGCAGCGATTCACCCACTTCGCGCATTTGTTTTGGAACATCAAGGCTACCATATAAAATAATTTTGTAAACTATGTGTGTGAGTTTTACTATTGGGCAATACCACTATGTATTTAATTTTATTTATAATACCAGCTATATATTTTTTAATACCAAACAATACAAAACAAGTGCTCCGTATTTTATTATAAACACAAACAATATGAAACAAGTGTGTTGTTATACATACAAAAGTATAAAACAAATTCTGTATTTTACTATACATATGTACATATAATATGATGTGGCATCTCAGTTCTACTCAGCAAAACAACTGAACAGGATTGGGAAGGTGTACACAGTCTTACTTTTCATATTCTATGAAATTTTACAATAATTCAACTCATTAACATACGTCTGTCGAGGAGAAAAACTACTGCCTACGCTAGGGTGTTGTTACACAAGCTCTGTTCATTTCCTGAAAATTGTGAACAATTGTTGATAGAAAAATTTGATCGAAAAACTATCAACGAGAGAGCCAGAAAAGAGAATCTTTTGCGAGACTTGAACATTGTTGAAAATTCTTGATAGTAAAATTTTTACTTTCAATAATTATCCAATCAGCTGTTTTGTGTTAACATTTAGAAATTAAGTTTTCTAAAAGAAGCTTAAAATTTAAATATTTTGGAAAAATTGAGATATGTTAAGTAATTGCAATTATTTAAAACTATTATATATGTTTACAGCTATTTTTGTTTTGCTTAGGATCATCAGAAATCATATATGACGTATAAAGGAAATGAATTAAGTAGCAAAACGCCTAGGACATCAGGGACACAGGATGCTGAAGCGATTGGAGGTGATGTAAGAACTATAAGTACCTAGATACTCGACACTTCGCACAATAGCAGTAGATATTTGAATTATTTAAGATTTACATTTGTATATGAAGTAAATGATTTTTAAAAAATCAAATATTTTATAATGTGGTCTAATATATATTAAGCTTAAGGTCTCTTTATTTTTATTATATTATAAAATTGTTTTTCAATATTTCGTCACTCCTTTGTGTGACTTCTTCAGGAAATTTATTTTTTAATTTGATGTGAAAAAATATTTTTTGTTTATAAAACAAAAATATGAAAATTATTTGTCAACAAAATACAAAAAGATTCAAACAAAATTTTTATAAATTAAAAATATGGGAACAATAATATACAATTTAAATCTATACATGCATATATTAAAAAAGTGAACATTTCTAAAATGAATTTCCAAGCCTACTTATATATACATAGATATCTTAAAACCAAATTCAAGAAGTTTATAAACAAATTTATATAAATTTAAAAGACATATTATAACAAAAAATTTACATGTATATATAAATCAAAAATATTTTTCTTAAACATTTCATAATTTACACATGTATATATACATATCTATTCATACATACATATGTTTTTTATAAACATATACAATTAACATGTATATACACTTATGTATATATCAATATATACACATATTATTCAACAAATTTTAGAAAATTTTTGAACATTTTAATTGAACTAAATATATCTGAACAATAACAAAATATTTAAACCTATACATATGTACATTTAAATTTAAAACTCTATCTTTCATTAACTAAGTGTCTGTAATTTTGAGCTATATTTGCTGTATCTGCCTTAAAATTAATCCTATTTGTGATTGGTGTATTTATTATGTGTAACATTTCTAACATAAATCTACGTTTATAATTGTTTTCTGTGATTAATATTGAAACATTTTCAAAGTTTGGATAATGATTAAATCTAGCACAATGTGACTACATTTATCTCACTTTGAAATTGTTTCAATATTTCATGTTTTTGTTTTAGTGCATATTTTAAAATTTTGGTGTGTATGTCATTTGTATACCTGTAAATTATCCTCTGTATTGCCGGAACTCCCTCCAATTTGAAAATACCTGATATATTCTTTGTTGCTCTTGAAATAAATTTTGGTATGATGCCCGCATTTCTGCAACGTATCAAAAATGTTATTGTTGATTTGGTCCTGATAATTTTATCCCTCATGGTCTTGAAGAAGTCACACAAAGGAGTGACGAAATATTGAAAAACAATTTTATAATATAATAAAAATAAAGAGACCTTAAGCTTAATATATATTAGACCATATTATTAATCAAAAAGAGGTAAAAAAACTAGAAGAATTTCAAATATTTTATTTAATTTAAGCTCAGTCAATATATTTTTGACTCTATACAGTGCCTGGTTTCTGCAATTTGTGACAAGTCTCCACATTAAGAAGAAATTGTCATTACGATTGGTATGATATA
>OY776276.1:61004118-61006618 GCA_963675445.1 Linnaemya vulpina | reverse complement strand
GTCATTAGTACATTAATTTTGTATGCGCCTTAACCCATTCCATCCTAATGATGATTTAAATACCCAAAAAAATGACAGTAGTATATATATATATATATATACATATGTTCGGTACCACATTTCCATACATAATAAGGTTTCGTGCATACGCTACGTCGGCATATTAAGATGTTTGATTGGTATGATACTTTGGATGTGTGTTTGTTTTGTAACCATTACCGATGGAAGGGTGCCTTTTAGAAAGTAAAAGGGAATAAACGATTGAATGTTCGTGTGTGTGATTAATACAGGTTTTGTGAATAACAAGTTATGTAATTTCTTATCTGTTGGTCGCTGAACTAATTAGCAGCAACATGTGCAATCTTCTTAAACTTGAATTTTCGTCCTTGAACTTGTGGTGATACCTTATATTAAATGCCTTTTTCGTACGACTAATAATAAATATGAATTTCTATTACTATTTTTTACTACTATGTAGATTTTAAGTGGTTCCTTTTTCTCCTGATGAGTTAATATCACGCTTTTGGTTTTGAGAAAAAGAATATTATTAAATAAATGAATTATTATTAAATAATTTCATCTTTTAATTCGAACACGCCCACAAAGTGGTCACCCCGACGTTTGGTAAAAATAAAAACATAAATATGTCGAATAACGACGAAAATAGCAATATTCAACAACAGCCACCGCGAGTTGAAGAGGGGCCTAACGAGACTACAACCATCAATCGAATTGCGGTCAAAGTTCCGCCGTTTTGGTTAGCACAAGTGGAAGCACAATTCGCTGTTGCGGTCATTTTAAGTGACGTTTCAAAATTTAACACAGTTGTTGCGGCAATAGAATCAAACGTTCTAGTACAAGAGTGTATACTAGAAAAAGACACAAAAGCTGTGTACATTGTCAAAAGATAAGGTGACAAAAGATTTTTTAAAATCACTTTGGTTACAGCGACTTCCAGCACAGGTTCGTGCAATTTTACAAGCATCTGACGCTACGTTAAACGAGTTGGCTAAATTAGCCGACAAAATAATGGAAGTTGGCTATTTCCAACATCTGGCCGCCGTTTCTTCTGCACCGCCAACGCGTAACACCAAAGATGATATCGATAGACGTCTATACCGCATTGAATAGCAAATATATAGTCCTTGTAACAGCAACAGTAGAACATACACTCGACGATCTCGGTCAGTTTCTTCAAGACGAGGAAAGTCAGCAGAGCCTGCCGCTCCTAACAATGCCAAAGCTGACTATTGCTGGTATCATCGGACCTTTGGACAAAAGGCATATCCCCAACAAAAATCATCAAAAAACTAGTTTCACCTTCTGATCCTGCGGGCGGATCTCAAGACGACTACACCATTGCCCTTCTCATCATCAGCGACGACGTTTCGAAAAAGGATTTTTTGATTGATACCGGCGCAGATGTTTCAGTGTTGCCTTTGTCCAGCGTTAAAAATGCTCGTGTAGGTGTATCAAGAAGATTGTTTGCAGCCAACGGGACTCCTATTAAAACATGCGGCGAAAAGCGACTTAATGTTTCTTTAGGTCTGCGACGTAATTTTCCATGGACGTTTTTGGTGGCAAATGTTAACTCAGCTATAATATGATCAGATTTTTTCAAATACTACGACCTATTAGTCGACATCAAAAGAGGTAAGCTTATTGATCGCACTACTTTACTTGAATCAAAAGGTTGTTCGCCACGTTCATCTTGTATTCAAATTTTGGCATACAACACACAAGACAAATACGTAAAACTCTTAAATGAATATAAAGACCTGGCTACGATTAATGCCAACAAGCGCCCAATTGACTCAACCGCAACCCATCACATCACGACTAAAGGTCCTCCCACATACGCTAGCGCACGCCGCCTAGCCGCAGACAAACTTCAGGCAGCGAAAAAGGAGTTTGAATATTTAATGGAAATGGGTATATGTCGACCCTCAAACAGTAATTGGGCAAGCCCACTCCACCTTGTAAAGAAGCCAAACGGGGATTGGCGACCCTGTGGTGACTACCGCGCGCTCAACAACATTATCGTACCTGACAGGTATCCCATACCGTACTTGCGCGATGTCACGAGTATACTGTATGGGAAGATAATTTTTTCAACTATAGATTTACAACGGGCCTACCACCAAATACCGGTGGAGCCATGCGACATTCCTAAGACAGCCATAATCACGCCATTTGGCTTATTTGAATTTTGTTTCATGACATTTGGCTTGCGGAATGCAGCACAAACCTTCCAGCGCCATATGAATGAAATCTTTAAGGGACTTGACTTCGTCTTTGTTTACATAGACGACATTTTAATAGCATCATCTTCCGAGGAGGAACATGCTAAGCACCTGCGAATTGTGTTTAACCGCTTACGTCAGTCACATCTGTCTGTAAACTTTGACAAATCCCAGCTTGGAAAAAGTGAGCTAGTTTTTTTGGGCCACAAAATTAATCAACATGGACTTACGGCACCCGACAATAAGGTCGAGACAAT
>OY776276.1:60989118-60999118 GCA_963675445.1 Linnaemya vulpina | reverse complement strand
ATATATAAATCAAAAATATTTTTCCTTAAACATTTCATAATTTTACACATGTATATATACATATCTATTCATACATACATATGTTTTTTATAAACATATACAATTAACATCTATATACACATATGTATATATCAATATATACACATATTATTCAACAAATTTTAGAAAATTTTTAAACATTTTAATTGAACTAAATATATCTGAACAATAACAAAATATTTAAACCTATACATATGTACATTTAAATTTAAAACTCTATCTTTTATTAACTAAGTGTCTATAATTTTGAGCTACATTTGCTGTATCTGCCTTAAAATTAATCCTATTAATATAAATAAGATTGTTATTATGTGTAACATTTCTAATATAAATCTACGTTTATAATTGTCTTCTGTGATTAATATTTTCAAAGTTTGGATAATAATTAAATCTTTAAAATTTTGGTGTGTATGTCATTTGTATACCTATAAATTATCCTCTGTATTGCCGGAACTCCCTCCCTGTTGCTCTTGAAATAAATTTTGGTATGATTCCCGCATTTCTGCAACGTATCAAAAATGTTATTGTTGATTTGATCCTGATAATTTTATCCCTCATGGTCTTGAAGAAGTCACACAAAGGAGTGACGAAATATTGAAAAACAATTTTATAATATATTAAAAATAAAGCTTAATATATATTAGACCATATTATTAATCAAAAAGAGGTAAAAAAACTAGAAGAATTTCAAATATTTTATTTAATTTAAGCTCAGTCAATATATTTTTGACTCTATACAGTGCCTGGTTTCTGCAATTTGTGACAAGTCTCCACATTAAGAAGAAATTGTTATTACAATTGGTATGATATACATTTTTGTAGGATGATCCATAGAATAATATGTTGGTTATTATCCAAATCAAACAAAACTACATACAATAAGGTTGCATTTTTTTACTTAATTTTCGTTTCAGCGAATAACAAACGTGTTGTTGATCAGACGAGATCTCCTATTAGAATAGGGGCACTGCGATTTGACATAGTGAAATCAATATCAAGATAAGATAATCGGCTAAGATCGAGAAATATTCTTGAAATAGTACAAAATGCCAGAAAATATACTTGTGGCTGTGCTTTATATACGTTTTTATAATAAAAATTATACGTTTCGATAGTGAAAGTAAGCTTGTGTAGATACATTTTTATTATTAACTGTGTTGTTGTACGACTGCTACATGTAAAAAGCAATTATTGGAGTAAATACTTAGTATTGGAGTAAATAATAACAGATTACTATTTTAAGATGATAATTTTGGATGGGAAAGTGTTCATTTATTTTTTGTTATTATTGAGGGAAATTTCATAATATTTCTTCTTACTCTCTAGTTGATGGAAAGTGATAGAAAAGTAAATGAATAGAGCTACATACAAAAGTATAAAACAAGTTCTGTATTAAACTATACATATGTACATATAATATGTTGCGGCATCTCAGTTCTACTTTACTTAAGAAATTAAACTTTCTGGCAGCACAATTGCAGTGTTTCGGAACGTGAATTAAAATTAAACCAATTCAGGTTCCGAAACATGTTACTCTCTTTCGTGAGTGAGCGGAGCTAAAAAGAGCCCTCACTCAAAAGAGCTGTACAGCTCTAGTTTTGATGGTACTTGTATATAGTACTTTAACGCCTTTTTATAATAGTGGAATAAGTGTAATATTTTTCTAATAACGCATATATACATAAACTGTCGGGATATTTTCAACTAACTCATAACATGGTTAGTAAATTGCTAACTCATTTGAGACTAGCTAATAAACTTACTAAAATCTGATGCAAATCACACACAAAAACAAGACAAAAGAAAGAAAAAAAATTGTTAGTTCGTCAGTTACGTTTTGTCATCAGTGGCTAGAAGTTCAAATTATATAATGCCCAGTTTTTAACTGCAAAATGAAGTACTATTTAAACTCAAAGTCCATTTATCAGGTATATGATGGAAATCGATCCGTTTTCGAGCAAAATCGAAAGTTAAAAGCGAACGTTTTGTTATTAGGTGTGATGAAAATCGAACGGTTTCGCTTTCCATTTTTGTTCCATTTCAAATTATTTCATGTCGAAATTGCAACTTTTTATAAAAAATCAAAGTTTACTTTAAATCAGAAAAATTACATTAATGTTATCAACTTATTCAATAATAGATAACAAGAATAACTTTGAAAATATCCATACATACATAAAGAGAAGAAGGTTGAGTGATGCGTCAGATCCACTGAGCATGCAGGACACTAGATAACAAGTGATTTAAACTGAAGTCACATCAAATACTTTTAGGTTCAGGGAATATTTCCGGATAAACAAGGAAGGTTTCTACTAAAACTTGAACCACATGTGAAAACTAAATCAATTCCTATGGTCATTGTGTTACCAGTCACGTTAAGATCCTAGCAGAAGATAGCTTTCAAAGGTCGGTTGGTATTGACTCAGCTATAGCTAAGCGCAGGACTACGTTCTCAAATTCGTTGTCTAATATGATGTTTATATTGAATATGTTCAAAGCAAAATTATTTTGAAGGATGAGGATGTTTTTCTATAAAATTCACCTTGGGTATTATTTGTATGTTTTGCCCTGAATATTATTTTATGATATATAATTACCTTAAAGTATAGACTTGAATACATATTACATATAATATTTTCCAAATATTTTGCTTTTTTCTTAAAAACGTGCTTAAATACTATATCGTCTTAAAAACAGTTAAAACAGTAAATTTTCGTTTTTCATCACGTTCTTTTTAGTTGAAATTTTCATAGAAACAAATGCAAAATGAAATCGAATTAGATTTGAGGAAGAAACCGAATTAAAAACAAAACGAAAGAACCATATATGTTGTCATCACACCTTCTTCGATTTTATGACGTTTTTGCTTCGAAATCGATTTCTATCACATGCCTGTATATACAAAATTCATTTTTACAGATCATATTTATATACAACTTAAATATCCTACCAGGTCTGTTTAAATTCAACTTGAGTTTTTAATACTAACATATGATTTATGACAGTTTGTTTTCGTTCTCCAAATTATTAATGCTGATAATTTTTCTTGAAGCGTGTTAGAGAAACAAATAATTATTGCAAATTTTAATAAAAAGAAATAAATTATCTTCAATCGTGCCATAATTTATATAAGAACAATGAATTCTGACGAAAAAGACAGGCAGGATGCACCGTTTTGTGCACAAATAGAAAAAAAAATTATTGAGGCGTCCACGTAAAATACGAACATGACCAAATCATTTCCATGTTTTCGGGAACGCTTAGTTCTACCATAGATTTCGGATGTCGAAGAAATCTGCTTACTGCATTTTTGAGCTTATTGGCTATAATATCAAAAATCCAACTACATGGTAAGTAAAAGCTTTACAACACGTTAGACATTAGAATTTCATAAATAATGTACAAAATTTTTACGATATTGCAAAATTTCCTCATGTTGTTGCGACACTAAATTGCATTTATGTGAGGATTATATCTTTAAGTAAGATTGCTCACAAATATTTAAGAGACACAAATATATGTATGTATCAGAGAACGAAATAGTGTACTTTTTTTAGCCCTTGTGTACACAAGTTTATATCGACGACATCGAAAAAAAAGACATTGAAAAATGTATACATGCCACACTTTATACACAAATACATCTTGAGTGTACAGGACTGTGCATTGAAGTCATTGAAGACATTGAAAACATTGAATTCGCTTTATGTCCGTATACACATTTGGGAAAAATAACTCTCAACCAGCCTTGTGCTTGTTTGCAAAAGCATCCTGTCGTAAATTTGAGCTAACTATAAGGTAACTTGATTATGGTTGATTCTGCGTTAGCTCACAAAATCCCATCAGGGCATTTACACGAGATGTACACAAGCCGAAGGTGTACACAAAGAACAGTTTACACAACGAAAGAAAGGCTATGGCTAAAATGTACTGAAGGTGTACATTGTACAGCGGGTGTACATTAAATTTTCTTGTACACTATTTCGTTCTCTGGTATATAAATATATATATATATATATATATATATATACATATATCTATATATATATATATATATATATATATTATATATATATACCACCCAACAAATAAATTTCATAATATAATAGTACAATGACAATATGTCAAAAAATTAGTTTATTAACAATTCAATTGGGATTTTATTTTTCATTTTGCCTTATAAATACTTTCATTGTTATCCGAGGGATTTCTAATTGTATAAAGGTATAGAAAAATAAAATAGAGTCGTATCGAATAAAAGTTATTTGTTGGGTTTGGTTTGTATAAGTTTCATAGCCTCCTACACTTATTATAATGTGATTTTTTGAAATTGTTTGTGAATTTTATAGTTAATTTATTTAACATAATTCTCAGGTGGTTTTTGGAAGTCTTTTAATAAGTTGAGAAGTTTGAAACTTTGCAAAACTGTGGTTGAAGTCTACTGACGATTTGGTAAAGAGCGCCAATGAAATGCATATAGACATTGCTTAACCACCCAACAAATAAATTTCATATTATATTATATATATAAATAAATATATATATATATATATATATATATATATATTTATATATATATATATATATATATATATATATATATATATTTATATATATATATATATATATATATATATACATATATATATATATATATATATATATATATATATATATATATATTTATATATATTTATATATATATATATATATATATATATATATGTATATATAAATATCTTTTTTGTAGGTGGAGATGACGCTGAGTTATACAGAAATAGGAACGGATTTTTTTCTTTTCAGGTTCAAACTATGTGTGACACGCATTTAAAAATTGTGGACATAGTTGCTAGATAGACTGGATCTGTACACGATTCAAGCATCATGATTAATTCGAAAATTTATTCTAGGTTTTGCGACTATGAGTTTGGTCCCATTGTAGCTGACAGTTTCTATTCCAACAATAGTTTCATTGTTACACCCTAATTGAACTTCAAATTTGCCGAAGAAAATCTCTATAATGAGTCCTAAATACGTACACGAAACTGCATTGCTTTGCTGTTGCCTTAACATTAAAATAAGTTCGTTTTAAGGACCTGGTGGTTCCTAAATGTTTGCGCAAATTTACTATTAAATTCACGCTCCACTTCCTTCCACACGTTTATTTTTTCTTCTGCGCCAACTCTATCCCTTTTTTTCACCCAATAACACTGCTGTGCTTTTTGAATATTTCTAATAAATAGTCCACTTTATTTTATTATATATTATTATTTGTTGTCTTGCAATACTCTTGACGCAATTGAAAAACTTAAAAGAGTTTCATGCGCAACCCTTGAAATACTTTGAATAGAAAGCAAAACACCTGCTTTCTAAACAATGGCGATTTTTGTTTACATATTTCATGGTGCTACCACATTTTTCGCATAAATTAATTGAAGTACTTATATCTGACTGAAAAACTGAAACCGTATTTAAACACAACTTAAGTTTATGAAAAAATTAACTAATTTTGTACTTAAATAAAAAATCCGAAACTGGGGGTTAGTGTTTTTCAGTCTGACAAATAATTTTAAGTTCTTTGTACGTTATCTTTAATGAAAGTTGAAACTATGGAAAACTCTAACGAAAGTTCTTTCTTTGAATCTAACCCTGAGATGTAGCATTGACGATGTGAACGGAAAGCTGCCAATTAAGAAGCTTAAAAGGATTTTTGGTCCTTTAAAAGGTGAAGACGACCCAGAAATAGGATTAAGAAATGCAATACAACTAATTAAAAAGCGACATTATTAATTTTATTAATATTATTATATATTAATATTCTTTTAAATAAAATGCAATAGATAAGAAATATAACAACTTTTTTACTAGATTAAAGTAATAGTTCAGCTAGCCATTAGTACATTAATTTTGTATGCGCCTTAACCCATTCGTGCCTAATGATGATTTAAATACCCAAAAAAATGACAGTAGTATATATGTATGTTCGGTACCACATTTCCATACAAAATAAGGTTTCGTGCTTACGCTACGTCGGCATATTAAGATGTTTGATTGGTATGATACTTTGGATGTGTGTTTGTTTTGTAACCATTACCGATGGAAGGGTGCATTTTAGAAAGTAAAAGGGAATAAACGATTGAATGTTTTTGTGTGTGTGTGTGATTAATAGAGGTTTTGTGAATAACAAGTTATGTAATTTCTTATCTGTTGGTCGATGAACTAATTAGCAGCAACATGTGCAATCTTCTTAAACTTGAATTTTCGCCCTTAAACTTGTTGTGATACCTTATATTAAATGCCTTTTTCGTACAACTAATAATAAATATGAATTTCTATTATTATTTTTTACTACTATGTAGATTTTAAGTTGTTCCTTTTTCTCCTGATGAGTTAATATCACGCTTTTGGTTTTGAGAAAAAGAATATTATTAAATAAATGAATTATTATTAAATAATTTCATCTTTTAATTCGAACACGCCCACAAAGTGGTGACCCCGACGTTTGGTAAAAATAAAAACATAAATATGTCTAATAACGACGAAAATAGCAACATTCAACAACAGCCACCGCGAGTTGAAGAGGGCCTAACGAGACTACAACCATCAATCGAATTGCGGTCAAAATTCCGCCGTTTTGACCTGACCATGCCGAAATTTGGTTAGCACAAGTGGAAGCACAATTCGCTGTTGCGGGCATTTTAAGTGACGTTTCAAAATTTAACACAGTTGTTGCGGCAATAGAATCAAACGTTCTAGTACAAGAGTGTATACTAGAAAAAGACACAAAAGCTGTTGTCAAAAATTGATCTGGGTGACAAACGACCAACTCAACTTCTCAATGAGCTGAGTACATTGTCAAAAGATAAGGTGACAAAAGATTTTTTAAAATCACTTTGGTTACAGCGACTTCCAGCACAGGTTCGTGCAATTTTACAAGCATCTGACGCTACGTTAAACGAGTTGGCTAAATTAGCCGACAAAATAATGGAAGTTGGCAATTTCCAACATCTGGCCGCCGTTTCTTCTGCACCGACAACGCGTAACACCAAAGATGATATCGATAGACGTCTACACCGCATTGAACAGCAAATATATAGTCCTTGTAACAGCAACAGTAGAACATACACTCGACGATCTCGGTCAGTTTCTTCAAGACGAGGAAAGTCAGCAGAGCCTGCCGCTCCTAACAATGCCAAAGCTGACTATTGCTGGTATCATCGGACCTTTGGACAAAAGGCATATCCCCAACAAAAATCATCAAAAAACTAGTTTCACCGGATCTCAAGACGACTACACTATTGCCCGTCTCATCATCAGCGACGACGTTTCGAAAAAGAATTTTTTGATTGATACCGGCGCAGATGTTTCAGTGTTGCCTTTGTCCAGCGTTAAAAATGCTCGTGTAGGTGTATCAAGAAGATTGTTTGCAGCCAACGGGACTCCTATTAAAACATGCGGCGAAAAGCAACTTAATGTTTCTTTAGGTCTGCGACGTAATTTTCCATGGACGTTTTTGGTGACAAATGCTAACTCAGCTATAATAGGATGAGATTTTTTGAAATACTACGACTTATTAGTCGACATCAAAAGAGGTAAGCTTATTGATCGCACTACTTTACTTGAATCAAAAGGTTGTTCGCCACGTTCATCTTGTATTCAAATTTTGGCATACAACACACAAGACAAATACGCAAAACTCTTAAATGAATATAAAGACCTGGCTACGATTAATGCCAACAAGCGCCCAATTGACTCAACCGTAACCCATCACATCACGACTAAAGGTCCTCCCACATACGCTAGCGCTCGCCGCCTAGCCGCAGGCAAACTTCAGGCAGCGAAAAAGGAGTTTGCATATTTAATGGAAATGGGTATATGTCCACCCTCAAACAGTAATTGGGCAAGCCCACTCCACCTTGTAAAGAAGCCAAACGGGGATTGGCGACCCTGTGGTGACTACCGCGCACTCAACAACATTACCGTACCTGACAGGTATCCCATACCGTACTTGCTCGATATCACGAGTATACTGTATGGGAAGATAATTTTTTCAACCATAGATTTACAACGGGCCTACCACCAAATACCGGTGGAGCCATGCGACATTCCTAAGACAGCCATAATCACGCCATTTGGCTTATTTGAATTTTGTTTCATTACATTTGGCTTGCGGAATGCAGCACAAACCTTCCAGCGCCATATGAATGAAATCTTTAAGGGACTTGACTTCGTTTTTGTTTACATAGACGAAATTTTAATAGTATCATCTTCCGAGGAGGAACATGCTAAGCACCTGCGAATTGTGTTTAACCGCTTACGTCAGTCACATCTGTCTGTAAACTTTGATAAATCCCAGCTTGGAAAAAGTGAGCTAGTTTTTTTGGGCCACAAAATTAATCAACATGGAGTTACGCCACCCGACAATAAGGTCGAGGCAATTCGAAATTTTAAAAGACCTAAAGTTGTTAAAAATTTAAAGAAATTTCTAGGCATGCTAAATTTTTATCGTCCTTTCATCCGACATGCGATTAGAAACCAAAATGTTTTGCTAAACATGATTCCTGGTAATAAGAAAAATGACAATAGCATAATAAATTGGACTGATGAAGACATCGCTTTTTTTGAAGCTTGCAAAAAGGATATTGCTGAAGCGACGCTGTTAAATTATATGGCACCAAATGCACAACTCACGCTAACGACGGACGCATCGGATGAAGCTGTGGGAGCATTTCTGCACCAAATAGTTGGAGACGAAGTCCAGCCATTGGGTTTTTACTCCAAAAAATTATCGGCGTCCCAGCAAAAATACAGCATTTTAAGTACGCTCTAGAAGGTAGAGAATTTTCCGTTTTTACAGACCACACGCCAATCATTTTTGCTTTTAAGCAAAAAAGTGAAAAAGCATCGCCACGTAGAGCACGACAATTGGATTTTATAAGTCAGTATACGACGGATATTCGGCACTGGCCAGGTGCCGACAATAATATAGCAGACTTGTTATCTCGTATAAACACTTTGGAAGATCAAGTGATAAATTTTGACGAAATGGCCGAACAACAAAGTGATGACAGTGAACTAGAGTTAATGCTGAACAGCAAGAGCGACTCATCCCTAAAATTAACAAAATTTAAAATTCCGAATTAGCCAAGGGAACTTTATTGCCACGTTTCAGCGGATAGGGTGAGACCATATGTCCCAAAAAATTGCCGAGGAGGTGTCATTCGAAAACTACACTCCCTTTCACACCCAGGAATCCGTGCAACAAAAAGATTGGTAGCTAGTCATTACGTGTGGAAATCAATGTCAACAGATGTAGCTAAGTATGTTCGCTCATGTCTTCAATGCCAAAGTACAACGTCATACAAAGTCACCAATAGTTGAGTATGCACTAGCCGACGCCCGCTTTGAGCATACAAACGTGGACATTGTTGGACCGCTTCCCTCTTCCGAGGGTTTCCGCTATTGTCTTACGTGCATTGACAGAAATAGTAGATGGCCTGTGGCTATACCGCTGGTAGACATAACCGCTCAAAGTGTTGCAAGTGCTCTTATGAATGGTTGGATTTCAGTTTACGGTATTCCATTACGCATTACCACCGACTTAGGAAGGCAATTTGAGTCGTCAATATTCAAGGAGTTAACAAATGTGTTAGGTGTCAAACATTTGAGAACGACTCCCTACCACCCACAAGCTAATGGAATCATCGAGCGTTGGCATCGTACCTTAAAGTGTGCTATTAAGTGTTACGAGACAAATAGTTGGAGCGTTGTGCTTCCGTTGATTCTTTTAGGAATGAGATCAACCCTGAAAGCTGATATTGGGCTGAGTCCTGCTGAGATGGTTTTTGGTGCATCATTGCGCGTCCCAGGAGCATTCCTCATTCCTTCTAAAGGAAACACTTCAGAAATCGTATTTGTGCAATCACTACGTAGACTGATATCGGACTTGCCAACTACAAAG
>OY776276.1:60956618-60984118 GCA_963675445.1 Linnaemya vulpina | reverse complement strand
CCAAATCTAACAAAACTACATACAATAAGGTTGCATTTTTTTACTTAATTTTCGTTTCAGCGAATAACAAACGTGTTGTTGATCAGACGAGATCTCCTATTAGAATAGGGGCACTGCGATTTGACATAGTGAAATCAATATCAAGATAAGATAATCGGCTAAGATCGAGAAATATTCTTGAAATAGTACAAAATGCCAGAAAATATACTTGTGGCTGTGCTTTATATACGTTTTTATAATAAAAATTATACGTTTCGATAGTGAAAGTAAGCTTGTGTAGATACATTTTTATTATTAACTGTGTTGTTGTACGACTGCTACATGTAAAAAGCAATTATTGGAGTAAATACTTAGTATTGGAGTAAATAATAACAGATTACTATTTTAAGATGATAATTTTGGATGGGAAAGTGTTCATTTACTTTTTGTTATTATTGAGGGAAATTTCATAATATTTCTTCTTACTCTCTAGTTGATGGAAAGTGATAGAAAAGTAAATGAATAGAGCTACATACAAAAGTATAAAACAAGTTCTGTATTAAACTATACATATGTACATATAATATGTTGCGGCATCTAAGTTCTACTTTACTTAAGAAATTAAACTTTCTGGCAGCACAATTGCAGTGTTTCGGAACGTGAATTAAAATTAAACCAATTCAGGTTCCGAAACATGTTACTCTCTTTCGTGAGTGAGAGGAGCTAAAAAGAGCCCTCACTCAAAAGAGCTGTACAGCTCTAGTTTTGATGGTACTTGTATATAGTACTTTAACGCCTTTTTATAATGGTGGAATAAGTGTAATATTTTTCTAATAACGCATATATACATAAACTGTCGGGATATTTTCAACTAACTCATAACATGGTTAGTAAATTGCTAACTCATTTGAGACTAGCTAATAAACTTACTAAAATCTGACGCAAATCACACACAAAAACAAGACAAAAGAAAGAAAAAAAATTTTTAGTTCGTCAGTTACGTTTCGTCATCAGTGGCTAGAAGTTTAAATTATATAATGCCCAGTTTTTAACTGCAAAGTGAAGTACTATTTAAACTCAAAGTCCATTTATCAGGTATGTGATGGAAATCGATCCGTTTTCCAGCAAAATCGAAAGTTAAAAGCGAACGTTTTGTTATTAGGTGTGATGAAAATCGAACGGTTTCGCTTTCCATTTTTGTTCCATTTCAAATTATTTCATGTCGAAATTGCAACTTTTTATAAAAAATCAAAGTTTACTTTAAATCAGAAAAATTACATTAATGTTATCAACTTATTCAATAATAGATAACAAGAATAACTTTGAAAATATCCATACATACATAAAGAGAAGAAGGTTGAGTGATGCGTCAGATCCACTGAGCATGCAGGACACTAGATAACAAGTGATTTAAACTGAACTCACATTAAATACTTTTAGGTTCAGGGAATATTTCCGGATAAACAAGGAAGGTTTCTACTAAAACTTGAACCACATGTGAAAACTAAATCAATTCCTTTGGTCATTGTGTTAGCAGCCACGTTAAGATCCTCGCAGAAGAGAGCTTTCAAAGGTCGGTTGGTATTGACTCAGCTATAGCTAAGCGCAGGACTACGTTCTCAAATTCGTTGTCTAATATGATGTTTATATTGAATATGTTCAAAGCAAAATTATTTTGAAGGATGAGGATGTTTTTCTATAAAACTCACCTTGGGTATTATTTGTATGTTTTGCCCTGAATATTATTTTATGATATATAATTACCTTAAAGTATAGACTTGAATACATATTACATATAATATTTTCCAAATATTTTGCTTTTTTCTTAAAAACGTGCTTAAATACTATATCGTTTTAAAAACAGTTAAAACAGTAAATTTTCGTTTTTCATCACGTTCTTTTTAGTTGAAATTTTCATAGAAACAAATGCAAAATGAAATCGAATTAGATTTGAGGAAGAAACCGAATTAAAAACAAAACGAAAGAACCATATATGTTGTCATCACACCTTCTTCGATTTTATGACGTTTTTGCTTCGAAATCGATTTCTATCACATGCCTGTATATACAAAATTCATTTTTACAGATCATATTTATATACAACTTAAATATCCTACCAGGTCTGTTTAAATTCAACTTGAGTTTTTAATACTAACATATGATTTATGACAGTTTGTTTTCGTTCTCCAAATTATTAATGCTGATAATTTTTCTTGAAGCGTGTTAGAGATAACAAATAATTATTGAAAATTTTAATAAAAAGAAATAAATTATCTTCAATCGTGCCATAATTTATATAAGAACAATGAATTCTGACGAAAAAGACAGGCAGGATGCACCGTTTTGTGCACAAATAGAAAAAAAATTATTGAGGCGTCCACGTATAATACGAACACGACCAAATCATTTCCATGTTTTCGGGAACGCTTAGTTCTACCATAGATTTCGGATGTCGAAGAAATCTGCTTCCTGCATTTTTGAGCTTATTGGCTATAATATCAAAAATCCAACTACATGGTAAGTAAAAGCTTTACAACACGTTAGACATTAGAATTTCATAAACCATGTACAAAATTTTTACGATATTGCAAAATTTCCTCATGTTGTTGCGACACTAAATTGCATTTATGTGAGGATTATATCTTTAAGTAAGATTGCTCACAAATATTTAAGAGACACAAATATATGTATGTATCAGAGAACGAAATAGTGTACTTTTTTTAGCCCTTGTGTACACAAGTTTATATCGACGACATCGAAAAAAAAAGACATTGAAAAATGTATTCATGCCACACTTTATACACAAATACATCTTGAGTGTACAGGACTGTGCATTGAAGTCATTGAAGACATTCAAAACATTGAATTCGCTTTATGTCCGTATACACATTTGAGAAAAATAACTCTCAACCAGCCTTGTGCTTGTTTGCAAAAGCATCCTGTCGTAAATTTGAGCTAACTATAAGGTAACTTGATTATGGTTGATTCTGCGTTAGCTCACAAAATCCCATCAGGGCATTTACACGAGATGTACACAAGCCGAAGGTGTACACAAAGAACAGTTTACACAACGAAAGAAAGGCTATGACTAAAATGTACTGAAGGTGTACATTGTACAGCGGGTGTACATTAAATTTTCTTGTACACTATTTCGTTCTCTGGTATATATATATTATATATATATATATATATATATATATATTATATATATATATATATATATATATATATATATATTTATATATATTTATATATATATATATATATATATATATATATATATATATACATATATATATATATATATATATATATATATATTTATATATATATATATATATATATATATATATGTATATATATATATATATGTATATATAAATATCCTTTTTTGTAGGTGGAGATGACGCTGAGTTATACAGAAATAGGAACGGATTTTTTTCTTTTCAGGTTCAAACTATGTGTGACACGCATTTAAAAATTGTGGACATAGTTGCTAGATAGACTGGATCTATACACGATTCAAGCAGCATGATTAATTCCAAAATTTATTCTAGGTTTTGCGACTATGAGTTTGGTCTCATTGTAGCTGACAGTATTTATTCCAACAATAGTTTCATTGTTACTGTTAATGAGTCCCAAATACGTACACGAAACTGCATTGCTTTGCTGTCGCATTAACATTAAAATAAGTTCATTTTAAGGACCTGGTGGTTCCTAAATGTTTGCGCAAATTTACTACTAAATTCACGCTCCACTTCCTTCCACACGTTTATTTTTTCTTCTGCGCCAACTCTATCCCTTTTTTTGCACTCAATAACACTGCTGTGCTTTTTGAATATTTCTAATAAATAGTCCACTTTATTTTATTATATATTATTATTTGTTGTCTTGCAATACTCTTGACGCAATTGAAAAACTTAAAAGAGTTTCATGCGCAACCCTTGAAATACTTTGAATAGAAAGCAAAACACCTGCTTTCTAAACAATGGCGATTTTTGTTTACATATTTCATGGTGCTACCACATTTTTCGCATAAATTAATTGAAGTATTTATATCTGACTGAAAAACTGAAACCGTATTTAAACACAACTTAAGTTTATGAAAAAATTAACTAATTTTGTACTTAAATAAAAAATCCGAAACTGGGGGTTAGTGTTTTTCAGTCTGACAAATAGTTTTAAGTTCTTTGTACGTTATCTTTAATGAAAGTTGAAACTATGGAAAACTCTAACGAAAGTTCTTTCTTTGAATCTAACCCTGAGATGTAGCATTGACGATGTGAACGGAAAGCTGCCAATTAAGAAGCTTAAAAGGATTTTCGGTCCTTTAAAAGGTGAAGACGATCCAGAAATAGGATTAAGAAATGCAATACAACTAATTAAAAAGCGACATTATTAATTTTATTAATATTATTATATATTAATATTCTTTTAAATAAAATGCTATAAAAAATATAACAACTTTTTTACTAGATTAAAGTAATAGTTCAGCTAGCCATTAATACATTAATTTTGTATGCGCCTTAACCCATTCCTGCCTAATGATGATTTAAATACCCAAAAAAATTACAGTAGTATATATGTATGTTCGGTACCACATTTGCATACAAAATAAGGTTTCGTGCTTACGCTACGTCGGCATATTAAGATGTTTGATTGGTATGATACTTTGGATGTGTGTTTGTTTTGTAACCACTACCGATGGAAGGGTGCATTTTAGAAAGTAAAAGGGAATAAACGATTGAATGTTCGTGTGTGTGTGTGATTAATAGAGGTTTTGTGAATAACAAATTATGTAATTTCTTATCTGTTGGTCGCTGAACTAATTAGCAGCAACATGTGCAATCTTCTTAAACTTGAATTTTCGCCCTTGAATTTGTGGTGATACCTTATATTAAATGCCTTTTTCGTACAACTAATAATAAATATGAACTTCTATTATTATTTTTTACTACTATGTAGATTTTAAGTTGTTCCTTTTTCGCCTGATGAGTTAATATCACGCTTTTGGTTTTGAGAAAAAGAATATTATTAAATAAATGAATTATTATTAAATAATTTCATCTTTTAATTCGAACTCGCCCACAAAGTGGTGACCCCGACGTTTGGTAAAAATAAAAACATAAATATGTCGAATAACGACGAAAATAGCAACATTCAACAACAGCCACCGCGAGTTGAAGAGGGGCCTAACGAGACTACAACCATCAATCGAATTGCGGTCAAAGTTCCGCCGTTTTGGCCTGACCATGCCGAAATTTGGTTAGCACAAGTTGAAGCACAATTCGGTGTTGCGGGCATATTAAGTGACGTTTCAAAATTTAACACAGTTGTTGCGGCAATAGAATCAAACGTTCTAGTACAAATTTCAGACGCTATTTTAAATCCACCGGAAAATAACAAGTACGGCAATCTGAAAAAGTGTATACTAGAACGTTACGGTGAAAGCGAGCAGAAAAAGACACAAAAGCTGTTGTCAGAAATTGATCTGGGTGACAAACGACCAACTCAACTTCTCAATGAGCTGAGTACATTGTCAAAAGATAAGGTGACAAAAGATTTTTTAAATTCACTTTGGTTACAGCGACTTCCAGCACAGGTTCGTGCAATTTTACAAGCATCTGATGCTACGTTAAACGAGTTGGCTAAATTAGCCGACAAAATAATGGAAGTTGGCGATTTCCAACATCTGGCTGCCGTTTCTTCTGCACCGCCAATGCGTAACACCAAAGATGATATCGATAGACGTCTACACCGCATTGAACAGCAAATAAATATTCCTTGTAACAGCAACAGTAGAACATACACTCGACGATCTCGGTCAGTTTCTTCAAGACGAGGAAAGTCAGCAGAGCCTGCCGCTCCTAACAATGCCAAAGCTGACTATTGCTGGTATCATCGGACCTTTGGACAAAAGGCATATCCCCAACAAAAATCATCAAAAAACTAGTTTCACCTTCTGATCATGCGAGCGGATCTCAAGACGACTACACCATTGCCCGTCTCATCATCAGCGACGACGTTTCGAAAAAGAATTTTTTGATTGATACCGGCGCAGATGCTTCAGTGTTGCCTTTGTCCAGCGTTAAAAATGCTCGTGTAGGTGTATCAAGAAGATTGTTTGCAGCCAACGGGACTCCTATTAAAACATGCGGCGAAAAGCGACTTAATGTTTCTTTAGGTCTGCGACGTAATTTTCCATGGACGTTTTTGGTGACAAATGCTAACTCAGCTATAATAGGATGACATTTTTTGAAATACTACGACTTATTAGTCGACATCAAAAGAGGTAAGCTTATTGATCGCACTACTTTACTTGAATCAAAAGGTTGTTCGCCACGTTCATCTTGTATTCAAATTTTGGCATACAACACATAAGACAAATACGCAAAACTCTTAAATGAATATAAAGACCTGGCTACGATTAATGCCAACAAGCGCCCAATTGACTCAACCGCAACCCATCACATCACGACTAAAGGTCCTCCCACATACGCTAGCGCTCGCCGCCTAGCCGCAGACAAACTTCAGGCAGCGAAAAAGGAGTTTGAATATTTAATGGAAATGGGTATATGTCGACCCTCAAACAGTAATTGGGCAAGCCCACTCCACCTTGTTAAGAAGCCAAACGGGGATTGGCGACCCTGTGGTGACTAACGCGCGCTCAACAACATTACCGTACCTGACAGGTATCCCATACCGTACTTGCGCGATATCACGAGTATACTGTATGGGAAGATAATTTTTTCAACTATAGATTTACAACGGGCCTACCACCAAATACCGGTGGAGCCATGCGACATTCCTAAGACAGCCATAATCACGCCATTTGGCTTATTTGAATTTTGTTTCATGACATTTGGCTTGCGGAATGCAGCACAAACCTTCCAGCGCCATATGAATGAAATCTTTAAGGGACTTGACTTCGTCTTTGTTTACATAGACGACATTTTAATAGCATCATCTTCCGAGGAGGAAAATGCTAAGCACCTGCGAATTGTGTTTAACTGCTTACGTCAGTCACATCTGTCTGTAAACTTTGACAAATCCCAGCTTGGAAAAAGTGAGCTAGTTTTTTTGGGCCACAAAATTAATCAACATGGAGTTACGCCACCCGACAATAAGGTCGAAGCAATTCGAAATTTTAAAAGACCTAAAGTCCTTTCATCCGACATGCGATTAGAAACCAAAATGTTTTGCTAAACCTGATTCCTGGTAATAAGAAAAATGACAATAGCATAATAAATTGGACTGATAAAGCCATCGCTTTTTTTGAAGCTTGCAAAAAGGATATTGCTGAAGCGACGCTGTTAAATTATATGGCACCAAATGCACAACTCACACTAACGACGGACGCATCGGATGAAGCTGTGGGAGCAGTTCTGCACCAAATAGTTGGAGACGAAGTCCAGCCATTGGGTTTTTACTCAAAAAAATTATCGGCGTCCCAGCAAAAATACAGCATTTTAAGTACGCTCTAGAAGGTAGAGAATTTTCCGTTTTTACAGACCACAAGCCAATCATTTTTGCTTTTAAGCAAAAAAGTGAAAAAGCATCGCCACATAGAGCACGACAATTGGATTTTATAAGTCAGTATACGACGGATATTCGGCACTTGCCAGGTGCCGACAATAATATAGCAGACTTGTTATCTCGTATAAACACTTTGGAAGATCAAGTGATAAATTTTGACGAAATGGCCGAACAACAAAGTGATGACAGTGAACTACAGTTAATGCTGAACAGCAAGAGCGACTCATCCCTAAAATTAACAAAATTTAAAATTCCGAATTCGACAAGGGAACTTTATTGCCACGTTTCAGCGGATAGGGTGAGACCATATGTCCCAAAAAATTGCCGAGGAGGTGTCATTCGAAAACTACACTCACTTTCACACCCAGGAATCCGTGCAACAAGAAGATTGGTAGCTAGTCATTACGTGTGGAAATCAATGTCAACAGATGTAGCTAAGTATGTTCGCTCATGTCTTCAATGCCAAAGTACAACGTCATACAAAGTCACCAATAGGTGAGTATGCACTAGTCGACGCCCGCTTTGAGCATATAAACGTGGACATTGTTGGACCGCTTCTTTCTTCCGAGGGTTTCCGCTATTGTCTTACGTGCATTGACAGATATAGTAGATGGCCCGTGGCTGTACCGCTGGTAGACATAACCGCTCAAAGTGTTGCAAGTGAATTAAAATTAAACCAATTCAGGTTCCGAAACATGTTACTCTCTTTCGTGAGTGAGCGGAGCTAAAAAGAGCCCTCACTCAAAAGAGCTGTACAGCTCTAGTTTTGATGGTACTTGTATATAGTACTTTAACGCCTTTTTATAATAGTGGAATAAGTGTAATATTTTTCTAATAACGCATATATACATAAACTGTCGGGATATTTTCAACTAACTCATAACATGGTTAGTAAATTGCTAACTCATTTGAGACTAGCTAATAAACTTACTAAAATCTGATGCAAATCACACACAAAAACAAGACAAAAGAAAGAAAAAAAATTGTTAGTTCGTCAGTTACGTTTTGTCATCAGTGGCTAGAAGTTCAAATTATATAATGCCCAGTTTTTAACTGCAAAATGAAGTACTATTTAAACTCAAAGTCCATTTATCAGGTATATGATGGAAATCGATCCGTTTTCGAGCAAAATCGAAAGTTAAAAGCGAACGTTTTGTTATTAGGTGTGATGAAAATCGAACGGTTTCGCTTTCCATTTTTGTTCCATTTCAAATTATTTCATGTCGAAATTGCAACTTTTTATAAAAAATCAAAGTTTATTTTAAATCAGAAAAATTACATTAATGTTATCAACTTATTCAATAATAGATAACAAGAATAACATTGAAAATATACATACATACATAAAGAGAAGAAGGTTGAGTGATGCGTCAGATCCACTGAGCATGCAGGACACTAGATAACAAGTGATTTAAACTGAACTCACATTAAATACTTTTAGGTTCAGGCAATATTTCCGGATAAACAAGGAAGGTTTCTACTAAAACTTGAACCACATGTGAAAACTAAATCAATTCCTTTGGTCATTGTGTTAGCAGCCACGTTAAGATCCTAGCAGAAGATAGCTTTCAAAGGTCGGTTGGTATTGACTCAGCTATAGCTAAGCGCAGGACTACGTTCTCAAATTCGTTGTCTAATATGATGTTTATATTAGCCGACACAGAATATGTTCAAAGCAAAATTGTTTTGAAGGATGAGGATGTTTTTCTATAAAATTCACCTTGGGTATTATTTGTATGTTTTGCCCTGAATATTATTTTATGATATATAATTACCTTAAAGTATAGACTTGAATACATATTACATATAATATTTTCCAAATATTTTACTTTTTTCTTAAAAACGTGCTTAAATACTATATCGTCTTAAAAACAGTTAAAACAGTAAATTTTCGTTTTTCATCACGTTCTTTTTAGTTGAAATTTTCATAGAAACAAATGCAAAATGAAATCGAATTAGATTTGAGGAAGAAACCGAATTAAAAACAAAACGAAAGAACCATATATGTTGTCATCACACCTTCTTCGATTTTATGACGTTTTTGCTTCGAAATCGATTTCTATCACATGCCTGTATATACAAAATTCATTTTTACAGATCATATTTATATACAACTTAAATATCCTACCAGGTCTGTTTAAATTCAACTTGAGTTTTTAATACTAACATATGATTTATGACAGTTTGTTTTCGTTCTCCAAATTATTAATGCTGATAATTTTTCTTGAAGCGTGTTAGAGATAACAAATAATTATTGAAAATTTTAATAAAAAGAAATAAATTATCTTCAATCGTGCCATAATTTATATAAGAACAATGAATTCTGACGAAAAAGACAGGCAGGATGCACCGTTTTGTGCATAAATAGAAAAAAAATTATTGAGGCGTCCACGTATAATACGAACACGACCAAATCATTTCCATGTTTTCGGGAACGCTTAGTTCTACCATAGATTTCGGATGTCGAAGAAATCTGCTTCCTGCATTTTTGAGCTTATTGGCTATAATATCAAAAATCCAACTACATGGTAAGTAAAAGCTTTACAACACGTTAGACATTAGAATTTCATAAACCATGTACAAAATTTTTACGATATTGCAAAATTTCCTCATGTTGTTGCGACACTAAATTGCATTTATGTGAGGATTATATCTTTAAGTAAGATTGCTCACAAATATTTAAGAGACACAAATATATGTATGTATCAGAGAACGAAATAGTGTACTTTTTTAGCCCTTGTGTACACAAGTTTATATCGACGACATCGAAAAAAAAAGACATTGAAAAATGTATTCATGCCACACTTTATACACAAATACATCTTGAGTGTACAGGACTGTGCATTGAAGTCATTGAAGACATTCAAAACATTGAATTCGCTTTATGTCCGTATACACATTTGAGAAAAATAACTCTCAACCAGCCTTGTGCTTGTTTGCAAAAGCATCCTGTCGTAAATTTGAGCTAACTATAAGGTAACTTGATTATGGTTGATTATGCGTTAGCTCACAAAATCCCATCAGGGCATTTACACGAGATGTACACAAGCCGAAGGTGTACACAAAGAACAGTTTACACAACGAAAGAAAGGCTATGGCTATAATGTACTGAAGGTGTACATTGTACAGCGAGTGTACATTAAATTTTCTTGTAGACTATTTCGTATATATATATACATATATATATATATGTATGTATATATATATACACATATATATATATATATATATATATATATATATATTATATATATAAATAAATATATATATATATATATATATATATATATTTATATATATATATATATATATATATATATATATATATTTATATATATATATATATATATATATATATATATATTTATATATATTTATATATATATATATATATATATATATATATATATATACATATATAAAAATATATATATATATATATATATATATATATATATATTTATATATATATATATATATATATATATATATATGTATATATATATATATATATATATGTATATATAAATATCTTTTTTGTAGGTGGAGATGACGCTGAGTTATACAGAAATAGGAACGGATTTTTTTCTTTTCAGGTTCAAACTATGTGTGACACGCATTTAAAAATTGTGGACATAGTTGCTAGATAGACTGGATCTATACACGATTCAAGCAGCATGATTAATTCCAAAATTTATTCTAGGTTTTGCGACTATGAGTTTGGTCTCATTGTAGCTGACAGTATTTATTCCAACAATAGTTTCATTGTTACTGTTAATGAGTCCCAAATACGTACACGAAACTGCATTGCTTTGCTGTCGCATTAACATTAAAATAAGTTCATTTTAAGGACCTGGTGGTTCCTAAATGTTTGCGCAAATTTACTACTAAATTCACGCTCCACTTCCTTCCACACGTTTATTTTTTCTTCTGCGCCAACTCTATCCCTTTTTTTGCACTCAATAACACTGCTGTGCTTTTTGAATATTTCTAATAAATAGTCCACTTTATTTTATTATATATTATTATTTGTTGTCTTGCAATACTCTTGACGCAATTGAAAAACTTAAAAGAGTTTCATGCGCAACCCTTGAAATACTTTGAATAGAAAGCAAAACACCTGCTTTCTAAACAATGGCGATTTTTGTTTACATATTTCATGGTGCTACCACATTTTTCGCATAAATTAATTGAAGTATTTATATCTGACTGCAAAACTGAAACCGTATTTAAACACAACTTAAGTTTATGAAAAAATTAACTAATTTTGTACTTAAATAAAAAATCCGAAACTGGGGGTTAGTGTTTTTCAGTCTGACAAATAATATTAAGTTCTTTGTACGTTATCTTTAATGAAAGTTTAAACTATGGAAAACTCTAACGAAAGTTCTTTCTTTGGATCTAACCCTGAGATGTAGCATTGACGATGTGAACGGAAAGCTGCCAATTAAGAAGCTTAAAATGATTTTTGGTCCTTTAAAAGGTGAAGACGACGCAGAAATAGGATTAAGAAATGCAATACAACTAATTAAAAAGCGACATTATTAATTTTATTAATATTATTACATATTAATATTCTTTTAAATAAAATGCTATAAAAAATATAACAACTTTTTTACTAGATTAAAGTAATAGTTCAGCTAGCCATTAGTACATTAACTTTGTATGCGCCTTAACCCATTCCTGCCTAATGATGATTTAAATACCCAAAAAAATGACAGTAGTATATATGTATGTTCGGTACCACATTTCCATACAAAATAAGGTTTCGTGCTTACGCTACGTCGGCATATTAAGATGTTTGATTGGTATGATACTTTGGATGTGTGTTTGTTTTGTAACCATTACCGATGGAAGGGTGCATTTTAGAAAGTAAAAGGGAATAAACGATTGAATGTTCTTGTGTGTGTGTGATTAATAGAGGTTTTGTGAATAACAAGTTATGTAATTTCTTATCTGTTGGTCGCTGAACTAATTAGCAGCAACATGTGCAATCTTCTTAAACTTAAATTTTCGCCCTTGAACTTGTGGTGATACCTTATATTAAATGCCTTTTTCGTACAACTAATAATAAATATGAACTTCTATTATTATTTTTTACTACTATGTAGATTTTAAGTTGTTCCTTTTTCGCCTGATGAGTTAATATCACGCTTTTGGTTTTGAGAAAAAGAATATTATTAAATAAATGAATTATTATTAAATAATTTCATCTTTTAATTCGAACACGCCCACAAAGTGGTGACCCCGACATTTGGTAAAAATAAAAACATAAATATGTCGAATAACGACGAAAATAGCAACATTCAACAACAGCCACCGCGAGTTGAAGAGGGGCCTAACGAGACTACAACCATCAATCGAATTGCGGTCAAAGTTCCGCCGTTTTGGCTTGACCATGCCGAAATTTGGTTAGCACAAGTTGAAGCACAATTCGGTGTTGCGGGCATATTAAGTGACGTTTCAAAATTTAACACAGTTGTTGCGGCAATAGAATCAAACGTTCTAGTACAAATTTCAGACGCTATTTTAAATCCACCGGAAAATAACAAGTACGGCAATCTGAAAAAGTGTATACTAGAACGTTACGGTGAAAGCGAGCAGAAAAAGACACAAAAGCTGTTGTCAGAAATTGATCTGGGTGACAAACGACCAACTCAACTTCTCAATGAGCTGAGTACATTGTCAAAAGATAAGGTGACAAGAGATTTTTTTAAATCACTTTGGTTACACCGACTTCCAGCACAGGTTCGTGCAATTTTACAAGCATCTGACGCTACGTTAAACGAGTTGGCTAAATTAGCCGACAAAATAATGGAAGTTGGCGATTTCCAACATCTGGCTACCGTTTCTTCCGCACCGCCAATGCGTAACACCAAAGATGATATCGATAGACGTCTACACCGCATTGAACAGCAAATAAATAGTCCTTGTAACAGCAACAGTAGAACATACACTCGACGATCTCGGTCAGTTTCTTCAAGACGAGGAAAGTCAGCAGAGCCTGCCGCTCCTAACAATGCCAAAGCTGACTATTGCTGGTATCATCGGACCTTTGGACAAAAGGCATATCCCCAACAAAAATCATCAAAAAACTAGTTTCACCGGATCTCAAGACGACTACACCATTGCCCGTCTCATCATCAGCGACGACGTTTCGAAAAAGAATTTTTTGATTGATACCGGCGCAGATGTTTCAGTGTTGCCTTTGTCCAGCGTTAAAAATGCTCGTGTAGGTGTATCAAGAAGATTGTTTGCAGCCAACGGGACTCCTATTAAAACATGCGGCGAAAAGCGACTTAATGTTTCTTTAGGTCTGCGACGTAATTTTCCATGGACGTTTTTGGTGACAAATGCTAACTCAGCTATAATAGGATGAGATTTTTTGAAATACTACGACTTATTAGTCGACATCAAAAGAGGTAAGCTTATTGATCGCACTACTTTACTTGAATCAAAAGGTTGTTCGCCACGTTCATCTTGTATTCAAATTTTGGCATACTACACATAAGACAAATACGCAAAACTCTTAAATGAATATAAAGACCTGGCTACGATTAATGCCAACAAGCGCCCAATTGACTCAACCGTAACCCATCACATCACGACTAAAGGTCCTCCCACATACGCTAGCGCTCGCCGCCTAGCCGCAGACAAACTTCAGGCAGCGAAAAAGGAGTTTGAATATTTAATGGAAATGGGTATATGTCGACCCTCAAACAGTAATTGGGCAAGCCCACTCCACCTTGTTAAGAAGCCAAACGGGGATTGGCGACCCTGTGGTGACTAACGCGCGCTCAACAACATTACCGTACCTGACAGGTATCCCATACCGTACTTGCGCGATATCACGAGTATACTGTATGGGAAGATAATTTTTTCAACTATAGATTTACAACGGGCCTACCACCAAATACCGGTTTAGCCATGCGACATTCCTAAGACAGCCATAATCACGCCATTTGGCTTATTTGAATTTTGTTTCATGACATTTGGCTTGCGGAATGCAGCACAAACCTTCCAGCGCCATATGAATGAAATCTTTAAGGGACTTGACTTCGTCTTTGTTTACATAGACGACATTTTAATAGCATCATCTTCCGAGGAGGAAAATGCTAAGCACCTGCGAATTGTGTTTAACTGCTTACGTCAGTCACATCTGTCTGTAAACTTTGACAAATCCCAGCTTGGAAAAAGTGAGCTAGTTTTTTTGGGCCACAAAATTAATCAACATGGAGTTACGCCACCCGACAATAAGGTCGAAGCAATTCGAAATTTTAAAAGACCTAAAGTCCTTTCATCCGACATGCGATTAGAAACCAAAATGTTTTGCTAAACCTGATTCCTGGTAATAAGAAAAATGACAATAGCATAATAAATTGGACTGATAAAGCCATCGCTTTTTTTGAAGCTTGCAAAAAGGATATTGCTGAAGCGACGCTGTTAAATTATATGGCACCAAATGCACAACTCACACCAACGACGGACGCATCGGATGAAGCTGTGGGAGCAGTTCTGCACCAAATAGTTGGAGACGAAGTCCAGCCATTGGGTTTTTACTCCAAAAAATTATCGGCGTCCCAGCAAAAATACATCATTTTAAGTACGCTCTAGAAGGTAGAGAATTTTCCGTTTTTACAGACCACAAGCCAATCATTTTTGCTTTTAAGCAAAAAAGTGAAAAAGCATCGCCACGTAGAGCACGACAATTGGATTTTATAAGTCAGTATACGACGGATATTCGGCACTTGCCAGGTGCCGACAATAATATAGCAGACTTGTTATCTCGTATAAACACTTTGGAAGATCAAGTGATAAATTTTGACGAAATGGCCGAACAACAAAGTGATGACAGTGAACTACAGTTAATGCTGAACAGCAAGAGCGACTCATCCCTAAAATTAACAAAATTTAAAATTCCGAATTCGACAAGGGAACTTTATTGCCACGTTTCAGCGGATAGGGTGAGACCATATGTCCCAAAAAATTGCCGAGGAGGTGTCATTCGAAAAGTACACTCACTTTCACACCCAGGAATCCGTGCAACAAGAAGATTGGTAGCTAGTCATTACGTGTGGAAATCAATGTCAACAGATGTAGCTAAGTATGTTCGCTCATGTCTTCAATGCCAAAGTACAACGTCATACAAAGTCACCAATAGGTGAGTATGCACTAGTCGACGCCCGCTTTGAGCATATAAACGTGGACATTGTTGGACCGCTTCCTTCTTCCGAGGGTTTCCGCTATTGTCTTACGTGCATTGACAGATATAGTAGATGGCCCGTGGCTGTACCGCTGGTAGACATAACCGCTCAAAGTGTTGCAAGTGAATTAAAATTAAACCAATTCAGGTTCCGAAACATGTTACTCTCTTTCATGAGTGAGCGGAGCTAAAAAGAGCCCTCACTCAAAAGAGCTGTACAGCTCTAGTTTTGATGGTACTTGTATATAGTACTTTAACGCCTTTTTATAATAGTGGAATAAGTGTAATATTTTTCTAATAACGCATATATACATAAACTGTCGGGATATTTTCAACTAACTCATAACATGGTTAGTAAATTGCTAACTCATTTGAGACTAGCTAATAAACTTACTAAAATCTGATGCAAATCACACACAAAAACAAGACAAAAGAAAGAAAAAAAATTTTTAGTTCGTCAGTTACGTTTCGTCATCAGTGGCTAGAAGTTTAAATTATATAATGCCCAGTTTTTAACTGCAAAGTAAAGTACTATTTAAACTCAAAGTCCATTTATCAGGTATGTGATGGAAATCGATCCGTTTTCGAGCAAAATCGAAAGTTAAAAGCGAACGTTTTGTTATTAGGTGTGATGAAAATCGAACGGTTTCGCTTTCCATTTTTGTTCCATTTCAAATTATTTCATGTCGAAATTGCAACTTTTTATAAAAAATCAAAGTTTATTTTAAATCAGAAAAATTACATTAATGTTATCAACTTATTCAATAATAGATAACAAGAATAACATTGAAAATATACATACATACATAAAGAGAAGAAGGTTGAGTGATGCGTCAGATCCACTGAGCATGCAGGACACTAGATAACAAGTGATTTAAACTGAACTCACATTAAATACTTTTAGGTTCAGGGAATATTTCCGGATAAACAAGGAAGGTTTCTACTAAAACTTGAACCACATGTGAAAACTAAATCAATTCCTTTGGTCATTGTGTTAGCAGCCACGTTAAGATCCTAGCAGAAGATAGCTTTCAAAGGTCGGTTGGTATTGACTCAGCTATAGCTAAGCGCAGGACTACGTTCTCAAATTCGTTGTCTAATATGATGTTTATATTAGCCGACACAGAATATGTTCAAAGCAAAATTGTTTTGAAGGATGAGGATGTTTTTCTATAAAATTCACCTTGGGTATTATTTGTATGTTTTGCCCTGAATATTATTTTATGATATATAATTACCTTAAAGTGTAGACTTGAATACATATTACATATAATATTTTCCAAATATTTTACTTTTTTCTTAAAAACGTGCTTAAATACTATATCGTTTTAAAAACAGTTAAAACAGTAAATTTTCGTTTTTCATCACGTTCTTTTTAGTTGAAATTTTCATAGAAACAAATGCAAAATGAAATCGAATTAGATTTGAGGAAGAAACCGAGTTAAAAACAAAACGAAAGAACCATATATGTTGTCATCACACCTTCTTCGATTTTATGACGTTTTTGCTTCGAAATCGATTTCTATCACATGCCTGTATATACAAAATTCATTTTTACAGATCATATTTATATACAACTTAAATATCCTACCAGGTCTGTTTAAATTCAACTTGAGTTTTTAATACTAACATATGATTTATGACAGTTTGTTTTCGTTCTCCAAATTATTAATGCTGATAATTTTTCTTGAAGCGTGTTAGAGATAACAAATAATTATTGAAAATTTTAATAAAAAGAAATAAATTATCTTCAATCGTGCCATAATTTATATAAGAACAATGAATTCTGACGAAAAAGACAGGCAGGATGCACCGTTTTGTGCACAAATAGAAAAAAAATTATTGAGGCGTCCACGTATAATACGAACACGACCAAATCATGTCCATGTTTTCGGGAACGCTTAGTTCTACCATAGATTTCGGATGTCGAAGAAATCTGCTTCCTGCATTTTTGAGCTTATTGGCTATAATATCAAAAATCCAACTACATGGTAAGTATAAGCTTTACAACACGTTAGACATTAGAATTTCATAAACCATGTACAAAATTTTTACGATATTGCAAAATTTCCTCATGTTGTTGCGACACTAAATTGCATTTATGTGAGGATTATATCTTTAAGTAAGATTGCTCACAAATATTTAAGAGACACAAATATATGTATGTATCAGAGAACGAAATAGTGTACTTTTTTAGCCCTTGTGTACACAAGTTTATATCGACGACATCGAAGAAAAAAGACATTGAAAAATGTATTCATGCCACACTTTATACACAAATACATCTTGAGTGTACAGGACTGTGCATTGAAGTCATTGAAGACATTGAAAACATTGAATTCGCTTTATGTCCGTATACACATTTGAGAAAAATAACTCTCAACCAGCCTTGTGCTTGTTTGCAAAAGCATCCTGTCGTAAATTTGAGCTAACTATAAGGTAACTTGATTATGGTTGATTATGCGTTAGCTCACAAAATCCCATCAGGGCATTTACACGAGATGTACACAAGCCTATATATATATATATATACATATATCTATATATATATATATATATATATATATATATATATATTGTTACGTTTTTAGACCTTTTCGTAAAAACGGTTTTATTACTTATCCTTCAAGGATTCGTTTTATTGCATCAAACTAAAACACGGACAAATTAATTTAGAAATATAATGCGGCAACAATTTATTTATTACTTTATTTACACGAGTACTTGTACTACTCAACACTTAGCGATGTTAACACGTCTATGTCTGATATCACACTGATTCTCGCTGAGCTCTGGCAGCGCCCTTATATAGCAAAAATGACGTCGTCTGGTAACCTCGCGAAAGTTCTGGGTATGGTGGTTGTTTTCTACTTGAAATGTGTGTGTTTGTATGACAATGCTGACTTGTTTGGTTTGCTTATGGTAACTATGTGTGTTTGAATGTATGAGTGTTCTGTGTGTTTTGCCTATGGTAGCTATGAGTGGTTGTATGAATGAGTGTGTGGTTTTGTTTCTTCTACGTGTATATGGCTGTGTATACTTGTGAATCTGTTTAGCTTTATTAGCAGCGAATACTTGCATACAAGATCATTAAGAATAACATCTCTTAGCATTTATGTTGCTATGTTTGTTATTGTTGTGGTTTACTCTTATTGGCACAGCCTTGAATGATCTTGTATATTCTGGAGTATTCCATTTCCGTTAATTTGAATATTATCTACATAGTGTTTGTAACATTTTGACAACTATAGATAATATTGCCAGTGCTGCCAAGTACATATAGCCACATTGTCGTTTTATTTAAATCTATTTCTAATCTTTGTAACACTGCCGCCCACTTAAGCGTGTTCGTCCCGAACAGGCATACAATCACCTCTTCCATAGTGCGCCAATCGTTCGAGATGTACTATCTTCATTTTCGACCTTGGGCTATTGTGCTTCTGTATCCGGTATACAACGTCATTCACTCTCTTAATCACTTTATACGGGCCATCCCAGTGAGTCTGTAATTTTGGGGACAATCCTTTCTTTCGTTGTGGGTTATACAGTAAAACCAATTGTCCTTCCATAAATCCCTCCGAGTTTGCTGCGCGGTCATACCTAGCCTTCATCTTGTCACTGCACGTTTGGATTCGACTACGCGCGAACTCATGCCGTTCGTTTAAGTCGTCTTTCTCTTGGGACGTAATAGCTCCTGAGCTGTACTGTTGTAGCTGTCCCCGGCTTCCTCTTACTGGGCCTTTTGCTGCTTTGCACTGTGGACAATTTGCTATCCAGTCGGCTACGGCTTGTTGACATCCAACCCAATAAAAACGCTGCTTCAGTTTCTCAAGTGTTTTTGTTACTCCAAGATGACCGCCACTAGGTCCATTATGAAACTCCTGTAAAACTTTACTTATCTTGGAGTATGGCACAACTATTAAATTTGAAGTTGTTCTGCCATCTACACTTTCCCATACGCGGTATAAAAAACCTTTTATTACCTTGAGGCTGTTCCACTGAGCCCAATAAGATTTGGCAAGTGGGCTTTCAGCCGAAATTTCATTCCGGGATGGTCGTCTGTCCTCTTCCTTGGCCGCTATAATTTTCCTTAGTATATCGTCGTCCCTCTGTGCCGCTGACCAGTCTTCATCAGGGCCGATGTGAATTAGCCGAACGTCAACAACGCCTTCCTTTTGCTCGGTTGTATCACAATGTTTACGCTCTGAACAGCAGGGTCTTCTTGAAAGAGCATCCGCATTATTATGCTTTGTGCCTCTTCTATGCTCAATGCTCTTTCTTGGTGGCAAAACGGATCTACCTCTCTTCCTTGGTGCTTTGCAGCTGCGCTGAAAATGACCGATCCTTCCGCAGTTGAAACACTTAGGCTTTTCTTTGATATCACTTCCTGCCAGCAATTGTCGCATTGCCTCCTTAAAGCTGGCAATTAGGTTGTTATCTTCCTCAGACAAAACCTCCACATTCCGCACTCTACCTGTCTTCCTTGATGCTTTGCAGGTGCGCTGAAAATGACCGATCTTTCCGCAGTTAAAGCACTTAGGCTTTTCTTTGATAGCCTTCTCTGCCAGCAGTTGTCGCATTGCCTCCTTAACGCTAGCCACTAGGTTATTATCCTCCTCAGACAAAACCTCCACATTCCGCACTTTACATATCTGTGGCTTGAAAACCATCCTGGCAGTCTCTTGAGCCAGCGCAAATGACACAGTTTCAGCGAAAGTGGATTTCTGCGTAGCGCACACCGCCAGTTTAACATCAGAGTCGCGAATGCTGTTAACGAAGGCCTCAGTTTTAAAATGGTCCAGGAACGGGTGACTCTCGCCTGGATATGTGAGCTGCACTAAACGCTCGATTTCCATTGCGAAATCTTGTAGAGATTCGTTAGGCTTCTGAACTCTACATCGCAATTTCATTCTGTATAAATCGCGCTTGTGCTCACCACCATACTTGCGCTGCAATGCTGCCATTATTTCATTATAGTTGTTTCTGCAGCTTACTGGCACAGTCTCAAGTACCTCTGCGGCTGTACCCTTTAAGGACAAGATCAACTCTATGGCCTTTTCTTCAGCATCCCATCCATTTCTGCTAGCCACCGTTTCAAACTGGAATTTGAAGATGCCTAATGGTACGCTGCCGTGGAAGCATGGTGCTTTTGTCCGCGCAGAAACCTCCGCAACTGCTCGTACTGGCCCGCCACTACACTCCAGGCTATGCACTTTGTCCTCTAGAGCATGCAGTTTCTCTTCGAACTCTTTTGCATGCTGTTCCAGGCCGATGCATTCTAGATGTTGGACTCTATCCGCCAGCTCTGAGAATTTATTCTCAATAGAATCCATCCTCCTGTTGATGGCTTCAGAAACCTCTACCAGGATATCGTTCGTGGCCTTATTTGACTCCTGTATCTGCTGAGAGTTCTGTTTTATTTCAGTTATTTCGGCAACAAGCTTGTCCTGCATCTCATCAGAGTTTTGTTTTATTTCACTTATTTCGGCTACAAGCTTGTCACTGCTGACCCTTGATGCCTCATGCATCTGCTGAGAGTTTTGTTTTATTTCAGTTATTTCGGCAACAAGCTTGTCCTGCATCTGCTGAGTTTCGGCTAAAAGCTTTTCACTGTTGACCCTTGATGCCTCCTGTATCTGCTGACAGTTCTGTTTCATTTCGATCATCATAGCAGCGAACATTGAATTTATGTCCATGCTGCTGGTCGTGATAGGAGGGCATACCTGCACATCGTCTTTGTCCTCAAACTCGTATGTCCCGATTTCCATGCCGCGATTCTTAAACTCATCTATTAGCCTCTTCTGTAGTTCAGCCTTGTTACCTGCAGTTGGCAATTCCAGCTTACTGAGCTCTTTTTCAGCTGTTCAACTTTTAGCTCATCAAATTTCATGATTATTTATTTTAATTTTATAATGTCCTTTTTTTTTAAATTGCAATGTCCTTTTAATTATTTTTGCAATCCCACTTCTGACACCAATTGTTACGTTTTTAGACCTTTTCGTAAAAACGGTTTTATTACTTATCCTTCAAGGATTCGTTTTATTGCATCAAATTAAAACACGGACAAATTAATTTAGAAATATAATGCGGCAACAATTTATTTATTACTTTATTTACACGAGTACTTGTACTACTCAACACTTAGCGATGTTAACACGTCTATGTCTGATATCACACTGATTCTCGCTGAGCTCTGGCAGCGCCCTTATATAGCAAAAATGACTTCGCCTGGTAACCTCGCGAAAGTTCTGGGTATGGTGGTTGTTTTCTACTTGAAATGTGTGTGTTTGTATGACAATGCTGACTTGTTTGGTTTGCTTATGGTAACTATGTGTGTTTGAATGTATGAGTGTTCTGTGTGTTTTGCCTATGGTAGCTATGAGTGGTTGTATGAATGAGTGTGTGGTTTTGTTTCTTCTACGTGTATATGGCTGTGTATACTTGTGAATCTGTTTAGCTTTATTAGTAGCGAATACTTGCATACAAGATCATTAAGAATAACATCTCTTAGCATTTATGTTGCTATGTTTGTTATTGTTGTGGTTTACTCTTATTGGCACAGCCTTGAATGATCTTGTATATTCTGGAGTATTCCATTTCCGTTAATTTGAATATTATCTACATAGTGTTTGTAACATTTTGACAACTATAGATAATATTGCCAGTGCTGCCAAGTACATATAGCCACATTGTCGTTTTATTTAAATCTATTTCTAATCTTTGTAACAATATATATATATATATATATATATATATATATATGTATATATATATATACACATATATATATATATATATATATATATATATATATATTATATATATAAATAAATATATATATATATATATATATATATATATATATATTTATATATATATATATATATATATATATATATATATATATATTTATATATATATATATATATATATATATATATTTATATATATATATATATATATATATATATATATATGTATATATAAATATCTTTTTTGTAAGTGGAGATGACGCTGAGTTATACAGAAATAGGAACGGATTTTTTTCTTTTCAGGTTCAAACTATGTGTCACACGCAATTAAAAATTGTGGACATAGTTGCTAGATAGGCTGGATCTGTACACGATTCAAGCAGCATGATTAATTCCAAAATTTATTCTAGGTTTTGCGACTATGAGTTTGGTCTCATTGTAGCTGACAGTATCTATTCCAACAATAGTTTCATTGTTACTGTTAATGAGTCCCAAATACGTACACGAAACTGCATTGCTTTGCTGTCGCCTTAACATTAAAATAAGTTCGTTTTAAGGACCTGGTGGTTCCTAAATGTTTGCGCAAATTTACTACTAAATTCACGTTCCACTTCCTTCCACACGTTTATTTTTTCTTCTGCGCCAACTCTATCCCTTTTTTTGCACTCAATAACACTGCTGTATTTTTGAATATTTCTAATAAATAGTCCACTTTATTTTATTATATATTATTATTTGTTGTCTTGCAATACTCTTGACGCAATTGAAAAACTTAAAAGAGTTTCATGCGCAACCCTTGAAATACTTTGAATAGAAAGCAAAACACCTGCTTTCTAAACAATGGCGATTTTTGTTTACATATTTCATGGTGCTACCACATTTTTCGCATAAATTAATTGAAGTATTTATATCTGACTGAAAAACTGAAACCGTATTTAAACACAACTTAAGTTTATGAAAAAATTAACTAATTTTGTACTTAAATAAAAAATCCGAAACTGGGGGTTAGTGTTTTTCAGTCTGACAAATAATATTAAGTTCTTTGTACGTTATATTTAATGAAAGTTTAAACTATGGAAAACTCTAACGAAAGTTCTTTCTTTTGATCTAACCCTGAGATGTAGCATTGACGATGTGAACGGAAAGCTGCCAATTAAGAAGCTTAAAATGATTTTTGGTCCTTTAAAAGGTGAAGACGACGCAGAAATAGGATTAAGAAATGCAATACAACTAATTAAAAAGCGACATTATTAATTTTATTAATATTATTACATATTAATATTCTTTTAAATAAAATGCTATAAAAAATATAACAACTTTTTTACTAGATTAAAGTAATAGTTCAGCTAGCCATTAGTACATTAACTTTGTATGCGCCTTAACCCATTCCTGCCTAATGATGATTTAAATACCCAAAAAAATGACAGTAGTATATATGTATGTTCGGTACCACATTTCCATACAAAATAAGGTTTCGTGCTTACGCTACGTCGGCATATTAAGATGTTTGATTGGTATGATACTTTGGATGTGTGTTTGTTTTGTAACCATTACCGATGGAAGGGTGCATTTTAGAAAGTAAAAGGGAATAAACGATTGAATGTTCTTGTGTGTGTGTGATTAATAGAGGTTTTGTGAATAACAAGTTATGTAATTTCTTATCTGTTGGTCGCTGAACTAATTAGCAGCAACATGTGCAATCTTCTTAAACTTGAATTTTCGCCCTTGAACTTGTGGTGATACCTTATATTAAATGCCTTTTTCGTACAACTAATAATAAATATGAACTTCTATTATTATTTTTTACTACTATGTAGATTTTAAGTTGTTCCTTTTTCGCCTGATGAGTTAATATCACGCTTTTGGTTTTGAGAAAAAGAATATTATTAAATAAATGAATTATTATTAAATAATTTCATCTTTTAATTCGAACACGCCCACAAAGTGGTGACCCCGACGTTTGGTAAAAATAAAAACATAAATATGTCGAATAACGACGAAAATAGCAACATTCAACAACAGCCACCGCGAGTTGAAGAGGGGCCTAACGAGACTACAGCCATCAATCGAATTGCGGTCAAAGTTCCGCCGTTTTGGCCTGACCATGCCGAAATTTGGTTAGCACAAGTTGAAGCACAATTCGGTGTTGCGGGCATATTAAGTGACGTTTCAAAATTTAACACAGTTGTTGCGGCAATAGAATCAAACGTTCTAGTACAAATTTCAGACGCTATTTTAAATCCACCGGAAAATAACAAGTACGGCAATCTGAAAAAGTGTATACTAGAACGTTACGGTGAAAGCGAGCAGAAAAAGACACAAAAGCTGTTGTCAGAAATTGATCTGGGTGACAAACGACCAACTCAACTTCTCAATGAGCTGAGTACATTGTCAAAAGATAAGGTGACAAAAGATTTTTTAAAATCACTTTGGTTACACCGACTTCCAGCACAGGTTCGTGCAATTTTACAAGCATCTGACGCTACGTTAAACGAGTTGGCTAAATTAGCCGACAAAATAATGGAAGTTGGCGATTTCCAACATCTGGCTACCGTTTCTTCTGCACCGCCGTTTCTTCGTAACACCAAAGATGATATCGATAGACGTCTACACCGCATTGAACAGCAAATAAATAGTCCTTGCAACAGCAACAGTAGAACATACACTCGACGATCTCGGTCAGTTTCTTCAAGACGAGGAAAGTCAGCAGAGCCTGCCGCTCCTAACAATGCCAAAGCTGACTATTGCTGGTATCATCGGACCTTTGGACAAAAGGCATATCCCCAACAAAAATCATCAAAAAACTAGTTTCACCGGATCTCAAGACGACTACACCATTGATACCGGCGCAGATGTTTCAGTGTTGCCTTTGTCCAGCGTTAAAAATGCTCGTGTAGGTGTATCAAGAAGATTGTTTGCAGCCAACGGGACTCCTATTAAAACATGCGGCGAAAAGCGACTTAATGTTTCTTTAGGTCTGCGACGTAATTTTCCATGGACGTTTTTGGTGACAAATGCTAACTCAGCTATAATAGGATCAGATTTTTTGAAATACTACGACTTATTAGTCGACATCAAAAGAGGTAAGCTTATTGATCGCACTACTTTACTTGAATCAAAAGGTTGTTCGCCACGTTCATCTTGTATTCAAATTTTGGCATACAACACATAAGACAAATACGCAAAACTCTTAAATGAATATAAAGACCTGGCTACGATTAATGCCAACAAGCGCCCAATTGACTCAACCGTAACCCATCACATCACGACTAAAGGTCCTCCCACATACGCTAGCGCTCGCCGCCTAGCCGCAGACAAACTTCAGGCAGCGAAAAAGGAGTTTGAATATTTAATGGAAATGGGTATATGTCGACCCTCAAACAGTAATTGGGCAAGCCCACTCCACCTTGTTAAGAAGCCAAACGGGGATTGGCGACCCTGTGGTGACTACCGCGCGCTCAACAACATTACCGTACCTGACAGGTATCCCATACCGTACTTGCGCGATATCACGAGTATACTGTATGGGAACATAATTTTTTCAACTATAGATTTACAACGGGCCTACCACCAAATACCGGTTTAGCCATGCGACATTCCTAAGACAGCCATAATCACGCCATTTGGCTTATTTGAATTTTGTTTCATGACATTTGGCTTGCGGAATGCAGCACAAACCTTCCAGCGCCATATGAATGAAATCTTTAAGGGACTTGACTTCGTCTTTGTTTACATAGACGACATTTTAATAGCATCATCTTCCGAGGAGGAAAATGCTAAGCACCTGCGAATTGTGTTTAACTGCTTACGTCAGTCACATCTGTCTGTAAACTTTGACAAATCCCAGCTTGGAAAAAGTGAGCTAGTTTTTTTGGGCCACAAAATTAATCAACATGGAGTTACGCCACCCGACAATAAGGTCGAAGCAATTCGAAATTTTAAAAGACCTAAAGTCCTTTCATCCGACATGCGATTAGAAACCAAAATGTTTTGCTTAACCTGATTCCTGGTAATAAGAAAAATGACAATAGCATAATAAATTGGACTGATAAAGCCATCGCTTTTTTTGAAGCTTGCAAAAAGGATATTGCTGAAGCGACGCTGTTAAATTATATGGCACCAAATGCACAACTCACACTAACGACGGACGCATCGGATGAAGCTGTGGGAGCAGTTCTGCACCAAATAGTTGGAGACGAAGTCCAGCCATTGGGTTTTTACTCCAAAAAATTATCGGCGTCCCAGCAAAAATACAGCATTTTAAGTACGCTCTAGAAGGTAGAGAATTTTCCGTTTTTACAGACCACAAGCCAATCATTTTTGCTTTTAAGCAAAAAAGTGAAAAAGCATCGCCACGTAGAGCACGACAATTGGATTTTATAAGTCAGTATACGACGGATATTCGGCACTTGCCAGGTGCCGACAATAATATAGCAGACTTGTTATCTCGTATAAACACTTTGGAAGATCAAGTGATAAATTTTGACGAAATGGCCGAACAACAAAGTGATGACAGTGAACTACAGTTAATGCTGAACAGCAAGAGCGACTCATCCCTAAAATTAACAAAATTTAAAATTCCGAATTCGACAAGGGAACTTTATTGCCACGTTTCAGCGGATAGGGTGAGACCATATGTCCCAAAAAATTGCCGAGGAGGTGTCATTCGAAAAGTACACTCACTTTCACACCCAGGAATCCGTGCAACAAGAAGATTGGTAGCTAGTCATTACGTGTGGAAATCAATGTCAACAGATGTAGCTAAGTATGTTCGCTCATGTCTTCAATGCCAAAGTACAACGTCATACAAAGTCACCAATAGGTGAGTATGCACTAGTCGACGCCCGCTTTGAGCATATAAACGTGGACATTGTTGGACCGCTTCCTTCTTCCGAGGGTTTCCGCTATTGTCTTACGTGCATTGACAGATATAGTAGATGGCCCGTGGCTGTACCGCTGGTAGACATAACCGCTCAAAGTGTTGCAAGTGAATTAAAATTAAACCAATTCAGGTTCCGAAACATGTTACT
>OY776276.1:60936618-60951618 GCA_963675445.1 Linnaemya vulpina | reverse complement strand
AAAAGATTTTTTAAAATCACTTTGGTTACAGCGACTTCCAGCACAGGTTCGTGCAATTTTACAAGCATCTGACGCTACATTAAACGAGTTGGCTAAATTAGCCGACAAAATAATGGAAGTTGGCGATTTCCAACATCTGGCTGCCGTTTCTTCTGCACCGCCAATGCGTAACACCAAAGATAATATCGATAGACGTCTACACCGCATTGAACAGCAAATAAATAGTCCTTGTAACAGCAACAGTTGAACATACACTCGACGATCTCGGTCAGTTTCTTCAAGACGAGGAAAGTCAGCAGAGCCTGCCGCTCCTAACAATGCCAAAGCTGACTATTGCTGGTATCATCGGACCTTTGGACAAAAGGCATATCCCCAACAAAAATCATCAAAAAACTAGTTTCACCTTCTGATCATGCGAGCGGATCTCAAGACGACTACACCATTGCCCGTCTCATCATCAGCGACGACGTTTCGAAAAAGAATTTTTTGATTGATACCGGCGCAGAAGTTTCAGTGTTGCCTTTGTCCAGCGTTAAAAATGCTCGTGTAGGTGTATCAAGAAGATTGTTTGCAGCCAACGGGACTCCTATTAAAACATGCGGCGAAAAGCGACTTAATGTTTCTTTAGGTCTGCGACGTAATTTTCCATGGACGTTTTTGGTGACAAATGCTAACTCAGCTATAATAGGATCAGATTTTTTGAAATACTACGACCTATTAGTCGACATCAAAAGAGGTTAGCTTATTGATCGCACTACTTTACTTGAATCAAAAGGTTGTTCGCCACGTTCATCTTGTATTCAAATTTTGGCATACAACACACAAGAAAAATACGCAAAACTCTTAAATTAATATAAAGACCTGGCTACGATTAATGCCAACAAGCGCCCAATTGACTCAACCGTAACCCATCACATCACGACTAAAGGTCCTCCCACATACGCTAGCGCTCGCCGCCTAGCCGCAGACAAACTTCAGGCAGCGAAAAAGGAGTTTGAATATTTAATGGAAATGGGTATATGTCGACCCTCAAACAGTAATTGGGCAAGCCCACTCCACCTTGTTAAGAAGCCAAACGGGGATTGGCGACCCTGTGGTGAGTACCGCGCGCTCAACAACATTACCGTACCTGACAGGTATCCCATACCGTACTTGCGCGGTATCACGAGTATACTGTATGGGAAGATAATTTTTTCAACTATAGATTTACAACGGGCCTACCACCAAATACCGGTGGAGCCATGCGACATTCCTAAGACAGCCATAATCACGCCATTTGGCTTATTTGAATTTTGTTTGATGACATTTGGCTTGCGGAATGCAGCGCAAACCTTCCAGCGCCATATGAATGAAATCTTTAAGGGACTTGACTTCGTCTTTGTTTACATAGACGACATTTTAATAGCATCATCTTCCGAGGAGGAAAATGCTAAGCACCTGCGAATTGTGTTTAACTGCTTACGTCAGTCACATCTGTCTGTAAACTTTGACAAATCCCAGCTTGGAAGAAGTGAGCTAGTTCTTTTGGGCCACAAAATTAATCAACATGGACTTACGCCACCCGACAATAAGGTCGCAGCAATTCGAAATTTTAAAAGACCTGAAGTCCTTTCATCCGACATGCGATTAGAAACCAAAATGTTTTGCTAAACCTGATTCCTGGTAATTAGAAAAATGACAATAGCATAATAAATTGGACTGATGAAGCCATCGCTTTTTTTGAAGCTTGCAAAAAGGATATTGTTGAAGCGACGCTGTTAAATTATATGGCACCAAATGCACAACTCACGCTAACGACGGACGCATCGGATGAAGCTGTGGGAGCAGTTCTGCACCAAATAGTTGGAGACGAAGTCCAGCCATTGGGTTTTTACTCCAAAAAATTATCGGCGTCCCAGCAAAAATACAGCATTTTAAGTACGCTCTAGAAGGTAGAGAATTTTCCGTTTTGACAGACCACAAGCCAATCATTTTTGCTTTTAAGCAAAAAAGTGAAAAAGCATCGCCACGTAGAGCACGACAACTGGATTTTATAAGTCAGTATACGACGGATATTCGGCACTTGCCAGGTGCCGACAATAATATAGCAGACTTGTTATCTCGTATAAACACTTTGGAAGATCAAGTGATAAATTTTGACGAAATGGCCGAACAACAAAGTGATGACAGTGAACTACAGTTAATGCTGAACAGCAAGAGCGACTCATCCCTAAAATTAACAAAATTTAAAATTCCGAATTCGACAAGGGAACTTTATTGCCACGTTTCAGCGGATAGGGTGAGACCATATGTCCCAAAAAATTGCCGAGGAGGTGTCATTCGAAAACTACACTCACTTTCACACCCAGGAATCCGTGCAACAAAAAGATTGGTAGCTAGTCATTAAGTGTGGAAATCAATGTCAACAGATGTAGCTAAGTATGTTCGCTCATGTCTTCAATGCCAAAGTACAACGTCATACAAAGTCACCAATAGGTGAGTATGCACTAGTCGACGCCCGCTTTGAGCATATAAACGTGGACATTGTTGGACCGCTTCCTTCTTCCGAGGGTTTCCGCTATTGTCTTACGTGCATTGACAGATATAGTAGATGGCCCGTGGCTGTACCGCTGGTAGACATAACCGCTCAAAGTGTTGCAAGTGCTCTTATTATGGTTGGATTTCAGTTTACGATATTCCATTACGCATTACCACCGACTTAGGAAGGCAATTTGAGTCGTCAATATTCAAGGAGTTACCAAAGGTGTTAGGTGTCAAACATTTGCGAACGACTCCCTACCACCCACAAGCTAATGGAATCATCGAGCGTTGGCATCGTACCTTAAAGTGTGCTATTAAGTGTTACGAGACAAATAGTTGGAGCGTTGTGCTTCCGTTGATTCTTTTAGGAATGCGATCAACCTAGAAAGCTGATATTGGGCTGGGTCCTGCTGAGATGGTTTTTGGTGCATCATTGCGCGTCCCAGGAGCATTCCTCATTCCTTCTAAAGGAAACACTTCAGAAACCGTATTTGTGCAATCACTACGTAGACTGATATCGGACTTGCCAACTACAAAGACAGTTCGTCACGGTGTTAAGTCAAGTTTTGTTCCGCCTTCGTTAGCCGAGTGGAAATATGTTTTCGTCCGAATCGACCATGTTAAAACACCTCTGGCACCAAACTACGAAGGCCCTTTTGAAGTTTTGAGTAAACACGATAGTATTTTGTTGTGAAAATGCACCAGAGAAATGCGAAGATTTCTGTAGATCGTCTGAAATCTGCCTATATTTATGATGAAAATGCATCCACCGAAACTCCACAAGACGACAACAGCTGTGAAACCAACGACCACCCACCAGAAGATGTTAGACTACAACTTGATCCGCCAGCATTAGCGAATAACAACACCTTAAATGATAACACTTCAGTGCAAAAGCCACGCTCCCTCTCGGGAACCACCACCCGCACCACTTCTTCTGGACGTCATGCTAGAATTCCTCTTAAATACCGTTAACCCGTTAAATAAGAGGAGGGTATTGTGGTGATACCTTATATTAAATGCCTTTTTCGTACAACTAATAATAAATATGAATTTCTATTACTATTTTTTACTACTATGTAGATTTTAAGTTGTTCCTTTTTCTCCTGATGAGATAACATCACGCTTTTGATTTTGAGAAAAAGAATATTATTAAATAAATGAATTATTATTAAATAATTTCATCTTTTAATTCGAACACGCCCACAAACTAATAAAAATGCATTAGAAATGTATTGCTAAATAATACAAATAATTAGGTGCTATGAATTTTTTTTGAGTTAGGTATATATATATATATATATATATATATATATACATATATAATATATGTATGTATATATATATATATATATATATATATATATATATATGTATATATATATATATATAATATATATATATATATATATATATATATATATATATGTATATATCTATATATATATATATATATATATATATATATATTTACATACATATATAATATATGTATGTATATATATATATATATATATATATATATATATATGTATATATATATAATATATATATATATATATATATATATATGTATATATCTGTATATATATATATATATATATATATATATATATTTATATACATACATATATATATATATATATATATATATATATATATACATATATATATATATATATATATATATATATATATATATTACAAATGTATTGCTAGAAAATATGTTTCGTTGGTTTTGTAAATAACATCAAGTTATTATGTTATTTCTTATCAAACCTAGAAAAGCATTACAAATATATTGCTAGAAAATATGTTAATCGTTGAACTTATTAATGGTAAACGTGTGCATATTAAGTGCAATCCTATCAAACTTAAAAATTTGTCCTTAAGCTAATAAAAATGCATAAGATATGTATTGCTAGAAAATACAAATAATTAGGTTCTATGAATTTTTTCAATATTTTATTTATTAAAAGCAATGACGGTAGGGTGTCCTAGCAAATAAAAATCTGCAAATAAAAAAGAAAAAACTGTCGAATGTATGTGTGTATAAATATATGATAAAAATAAGTATATGATACATATGCATTAGAAATTTTTTTTATTTATGAAGAGCATAATTTTTTAATTTAACTAGATTATAAAAGTTGATTACAGTTCTAGCTTCATCTTATAAATAATTTCTTATTAGTTTATTGTAGTGGCATTAGCGGGTGTTGTTTTTGTTTTGCCAAATACAGTCCTCAAAATGTTCACCATGTTTATTTTTTATGGTTTTTAAGTTGCTTGCATACTCCAGTTGCAAGTTCGTCAGAAACTATATTAAAGAATGATTTAAAAAATTCGAATATTTCGTTAAGCATCTCGATTGCAGATTCATGTGAAGTGTTTTAATATCCCTAGTGCCAATAAAATTCTTTCATATACATATATACCAAATATACATATATACCAAATATGCTTTATAAAGAGAAATTTTTTTATTTACTTGGGTGCTGTTATTTACGAAAAAAATTTGTATGATATACAATTTGATATACAATTACAGTTTAGTTTTGTTTAATAAACTAATAATTTTTAGTTTAGTAACTTTTATTTTTATTTTAATTGCAGGAAAAGATTTAATTCGATTTGGTTACTTTAATATTAAAAATATTTTAAAATTTTTCAGCTCTGTTGCTGTATATTTGGCTTTTCTGATTTCTAGTACCAATAAATTTCTTTCATATATATATATATATATATATATATATATATATATACATATATATATATATATATATATATATATGTATATATATATATATATGTATATATATATATATATATATATATATATATATGTATATATATATATATATATATATATATATATATATATATTCATATATATATATATATATATATATATATATATATATATTTTTATAATAGTGGAATAAGTGTAATATTTTTCTAATAACGTAATATATATATATATATATATATATATATATATATATATACATACATAAACTGTCTGGATATTTTCAACTAGCTCATAATATGGTTAGTAAATTGCTAACTCATTTGAGACTAGCCAATAAACTTACTAAAATCTGATGCAAATCACACACAAAAACAAGACAAAAGAAGAAAAAAATTGTTAGTTCGTCAGTTACGTTTTGTAATCAGTGGCTAGAAGTTCAAATTATATAATGCCCAGTTTTTAACAAAAACGAAGTATTATTTAAACTCAAAGTCCATTTATCAGGTATGTGATGGAAATCGATCCGTTTTCGAACAAAATCGAAAGTTAAAAGCGAACGTTTTGTTATTGAGTGTGATGAAAATCGAACAGTTTCGCTTTCCATTTTTGTTCCATTTCAAATTATTTCATGTCGAAATTGCAACTTTTTATAAAAAATCAAAGTTTATTTTAAATCAGAAAAATTACATTAATGTTATCAACTTATTCAATAATAGATAACAAGAATAACTTTGAAAATATACAAACATACATAAATATAAGAAGGTTGAGTGATGCCTCAGATCCACTGAGCATGCAGGACACTAGATAACAAGTGATTTAAACTGAACTCACATCAAATACTTTTAGGTTCAGGGAATATTTCCGGATAAACAAGGAAGGTTTCTACTAAAACTTGAACCACATGTGAAAACTAAATCAATTCCTTTGGTCATTGTGTTAGCAGTCACGTTAAGATCCCAGCAGAAGATAGCTTTCAAAGGTCGGTTGGTATTGAGTCAGCTATAGCTAAGCGCAGGACTACGTTCTCAAATTCGTTGCCTAATATGATGTTTATATTAGCCGACACAGAATATGTTCAAAGCAAAATTGTTTTGAAGGATGAGGATGTTTTTCTATAAAATTCACCATAAACTCTTGGGTGGTATTATTTGTATGTTATGCCCTGAATATTATTTTATGATATATAATTACCTTAAAGTATAGACTTGAATACATATTACATATAATATTTTCCAAATATTTTACTTTTTTCTTAAAAACGTGCTTAAATACTATATCGTTTTAAAAACAGTGAAAACAGTAAATTTTCGTTTTTCATCATTTTTTCATAGAAACAAATGCAAAATGAAATCGAATTCGATTTGAGGAAGAAACCGAATTAAAAACAAAACGAAAGAACAATATATGTTGTCATCACACCTTTTTCGATTTTGTGACGTTTTTGCTTCGAAATAGATTTGTATCACATGCCTGTATATACAAAATTCATTTTTACAGATCATATTTATATACAACTTAAATATCCTACCAGGTCTGTTTAAATTCAACTTGAGTTTTTAATACCAACATATGATTTATGACAGTTTGTTTTCGTTCTCCAAGTTATTAATGCTGATAATTTTTCTTGAAGCATGTTAGAGATAATAAATAATTATTGAAACTTTTAATAAAAAGAAATAAATTATCTTCAATCGTGCCATAATTTATATAAAAACAATGAATTCTGACGAAGAAGATAGGCAGGATGCACCGTTTTGTGCACAAATAGAAAAAAATTATTGAGGCGTCCACGTATAATACGAACACGACCAAATAATTTCCATGTTTTCGGGAACGCTTAGTTCTACCATAGATTTCGGATGTCGAAGAAATCTGCTTACTGCATTTTTGAGCTTATTGGCTATAATATCAAAAATCCAACTGCATGGTAAGTAAAAGCTTTACAACACGTTAGGCATTAGAATTTCATAAACAATGTATTTCAGGAATCATTTCCTTAGTGAGGAACATATGCTTCTAATAACCTTAAGAGTTTACGCAATTGGTGGAAAGTGGCGAACAAAATTTTTACGATACTGCCAAATTTCCTCATGTTGTTGCGACAGTAGATTGCATTCATGTGAAGATTATATCTTTAAGTAAGATTGCTCACAAATATTTAAGAGACACAAATATATGTATGTATCAGAGAACGAAATAGTGTACTTTTTTAGCCCTTGTGTACACAAGTTTATATCGACGACATCGAAAAAAAAACATTGAAAAATGTATACATGCCACACTTTATACACAAATATATCTTGAGTGTACAGGACTGTGCATTGAAGTCATTGAAGACACTGAATTCGCTTTATGTCCGTATACACATTTGAGAAAAATAACTCTCAACCAGCTTTGTGCTTGTTTGCAAAAGCACCCTGTCGTAAATTTGAGCTAACTATAAGGTAACTTGATTATGGTTTATTATGCGTTAGCTCATAAAATCCCATCAGGGCATTTACACGAGATGTACACAAGCCGAAGGTGTACACAAAGAACAGTTTACACAACGAAAGAAAGGCTATGGCTATAATGTACTGAAGGTGTACATTGTAAAAGGAGTTTGAATATTTAATGGAAATGGGTATATGTCGACCCTCAAACAGTAATTGGGCAAGCCCACTCCACCTTGTAAAGAAGCCAAATGGGGATTGGCGACCCTGTGGTGACTACCGCGCGAGTTACGTCAGACTCAACGCCGACTCCAACAAAATTTAATATTAATTGGAACAAATAACAAAAGTTCAATAGCCCAACTTTAGCTGACGCTAAGTTGTGCTAAATAAATATACAACCACTTCACTTTGCATAAAGGTTTTGCAATTGATACTCAAATTACGAAAGAACGTTGTTGATACTTCCGTAAGAATAAGCACTTATTATTTTATAGTTATAAGCATTTCTGATTAAGTATAAATAGATTGAACAAAGTAATTTTAAGGGAGTATTAATCGAACCATTAGCAATAAAAGTTTAAAAAACAAAACTTAAGTTTGTTTTTTTTTACTCCTAAAGGAATACTTACATATAACTGGCGCAGTCGGTAGGATCTAGTCCCGAAGGACAAGATAAAGTGCAATTGTGAAATATTATGAATTCATAAGAATTTAAATAAACAAATAAAACTTTAATTTAAGAAGGACAAAATAAAGTGCAATTGTGAAAAAATTATAAATTCATAAGAATTTAAATAATCAAATAAAATTTTAATTTAAAAAGGACAAGATAAAGTGCAATAGATTCAGAAGAATCTAAACAAAGAAATAAAAACTCAAAATTTTTTATAAATGAACAGTGAACAATACTATTAAATAAAATCTAAAACTATAAATGAACAGTCAAATTTTAAAACAAAAATTTAACAATAATAAATTGAACAGTAATTGAACAGTGAACAATATTACACAAGAAGAAATATATTTCTACAATGGCAACAAGCTCGTCATCTTCAAACTCAACTGAATCATCCCCAATCCCAATAACCGATGTTTTAAAAGAGGCATCCAGAATAAGGGAATATAGAGGAACAAAGGACTATGACTTATCATCGTTCATTAGGGAAGTAGAACTTTTCCTGCCAATTTTTGAAAACACCAACCTGGAAGATTATGTCTTCTAAAGATGTATTGTGAACAAAATACAGGGAGAAGCACTAAATATCATCCGGACTCTAGGAAATAATCCAACGTGGGCAGCTTTAAAAAAGGAGCTCATCAACAATTTTGGCATCAGAGAAACTTATCACCACCTCTATCACCAAGCACTAGCTTTAAGAAATTTCAATGTAAGTCAATATTACCATAGTCTAAGTAACATTTTAAGTAGAATAAACGAAAAATATACACAAGATCCAGACGAACCAATAGAATTTTCACCAAAGAATAATGAAGCCATGATTTTAAAAACCTTTTTAAGTAATATACCCCCATACATGGCTAGTATTATTTACAGCAGAAATATAACAAATATAAGAACAGCCTTCTATGCTCTAGAAGAAACAGGAATTATAAAACAAGACATTAACAACAGATCAAATAGACAAACACAATACAATCAATTCAATTATCTTGGACACAACAAACAATTTAACAATACAGGACAACATTCCAATCCAAAACAATATCGACAACCGACTAACTCCGGACAATATAGACAGACAAATAACTCAGAATTATACCGTAACAGACAACCAGCTGACTCAACTCATATTAAATCAGAACAACGTAGACAAACATATAGACCACATCCATGAAGGAAATTTTCAGTCACCAGCCCAAAGGCAAATTTACCGCTAGTAGAGCTAACTATAGGTACTACTAAAATAAAATGCTTAATAGATACTGGTTCCTCAACAACTTTAATGAACCAAAACATGTTCCCTCAACATAAAAGAATAAAACTAAACCGACCTTTACTTTTTAAAACACTAAACGGACAATTGGAAGTTAACTACGAAATTCGAACGGAAATACCAAAAGAATTTAACGACAGGAACCTTATGTGCTAGAAACTGGACACGGCGGTATCACAGAAAACTACGAAGGACTGAAAAAGAAAATCTATTTTAAAAATCTTAAAACATTAGTACACAAATATATTAACAACTGCGATATCTGTAACAAAGCGAAATATGACCCCAAACCCATTAAACCCAAATTTCACACAACAGAAACACCATCGGATGTTAACCAAATTATTCACTTGGACGTTTACACTATCAAAAAACACAGTTTTATGACCTTTATAGACAAATTCTCTAGACATGCTATTGCAATATACCTAGAGGACAGAAATAGTACAACAATAGTCGAAAAATTAAGAAAATTTTTATCCACAAGAAGCAAACCCACTAAAATAATTACTGATAATGAATTTAATTCAACAAACGTTAAGGATTTTCTTAGACAGGAAGGAATCGAAGTACACTTCACAAAACCTAACAATCACACAGGAAACTCAGACATAGAAAGGTTACACAGTACACTATCAGAAAAATTCAGAACACTGGAATCAGAAAATTCTTCCTTATCAACGCAAGAACGAATTTTTAAGTGTATAGAATGGTACAATAGGTCAATCCACTCACTTACTAAAGAAAAACCGATAGACATTATGGAAGGAAAAGTTGAAAAATATAAAATAGAAGAAAAGATAAGACAAGCAAAACAACGCATTATAGATAAGAGAAATGAAACCAGAGAAGATTTTCAAAGAACAGATAACGAAGGTTACGTTAAGAACTATAAAGTACTGAGACATAAATATGAACCTAGATATAGAAAACTAAAACTTGACAATATACATCCTTCAAACATTAAACGAAAAAATAAATTTTCAGACCAACTGGATATTACTCGTTACGCTTGTGACACTAATACCAATGACGATAGCATCCCTGACGATTCAACCCATTAACAACAACAATGGATTTGCAGAAATTAAATATGACGACGTTAAACTAATTATAAACTACAACAAAATTATCCACATAATTGGTATTCAAAATATAAGAAACGTTATTAACTATTTAGCAAAAGAAATAGAGCAGTTGCAATCGACAAATAACAAAATATTGCTCGAACATGAAATAGAAAAAATTAAACTAAAAGCACAAACCTTACTTCCTAACAGACAAAAACGAGGTCTAATTAATGTGATAGGTTTAGGATTGAAATGGATAGCCGGAACGATGAATGACGATGACAGAGTAGAAATTGAAGAACACCTTAAGATAATAGACGAAAATAACCATAAAGCAATCGAAAATATTAACAGAAACATACATATAAACGATCATTTCAACAGAACTATTAACAAATTGAAATTAACGATTGATGCTGACAGAAAAACTCTATTTACAAGACAAAATTCGATAAGAAAAAACGATGACCAAATGATGGAGCAAATAAATTACGTGGAAATCCTACTTAAATTAAAAATTTTATCAGATAACTTGGAGCATATTCAAAACAACATAGCATCAGCCAAACTCAATGTAATGACCAGTAATATTTTGATCGACAAAGAAATGAACTTTTATGAATTACAATATGTACAGTTAAGACGACCATATCATATTTGTCATAAAATTTCCAAGAGACACAGTCACAGTTAAAAGATCTCTGATAAGACCAATAACAGACACCAAATTCACACAATTAAACTTTACCCCACAAGAAATCATATACTATAACGGAACAGCCTATAATTACAAGCAAAATCCTAATCTTAAAGATATCAAGAAATCCAATTTATGTATTTTTAGTAATAAATGTAAAAAAGTAAGAGCATACAAACAAGAAATAACTGAAATAGAATCTGGATTAATACTATTAAAAAATTCGAACAATAGCCATGTTACTAGCAACTGCGATGAAAGAAAATTTTCAATTAAAGGAAACAGTTTATTTACCTTTCATGATTGTAAATTAAATATTAACAATGAAACATTTTCAAATTCCAAAAAAATATATAGAGATAATTTCATCATACCTTCTAGCAATCAAATTCAATTCGACACAATCGAACCAACATTTGATGAAATAGTTTTAAGCGAAATGGAAAATGTAAAAGAAATAGAAGAACTAAAATACCATAAAACATTTAGCAAAAACTCCATTGTAATCATATTTATAATAATAGTTGTAATAATTGTAGTATCAACAATGTTTTGCGTACACATAGTAATAAAACAAAATTCTTTAAAACAAAAAATTCAGGAGAATTTTAACACAAAGGAGGGAGGAGTTACGTCAGACTCAACGCCGACTCCAACAAAATTTAATATTAATTGGAACAAATAGCAAAAGTTCAATAGCCCAACTTTAGCTGACGCTAAGTTGTGCTAAATAAATATACAACCACTTCACTTTGCATAAAGGTTTTGCAATTGATACTCAAATTACGAAAGAACGTTGTTGATACTTCCGCAAGAATAAGCACTTATTATTTTATAGTTATAAGCATTTCTGATTAAGTATAAATAGATTGAACAAAGTAATTTTAAGGGAATATTAATCGAACCATTATCAATAAAAGTTTAAAAAACAAAACTTAAGTTTGTTTTTTTTTATTCCTAAAGGAATACTTACATATAACTCGCGCTCAACAACATTAGCGTACCTGACAAGTATCCCATACCGTACTTGCGCGATATCACGAGTATACTATATGGGAAGATAATTTTTTCAACTATAGATTTACAACGGGCCTACCACCAAATACCGGTGGAGCCATGCGACATTCCTAAGACAGCCATAATCACGCCATTTGGCTTATTTGAATTTTGTTTCATGACATTTGGCTTGCGGAATGCAGCACAAACCTTCCAGCGCCATATGAATGAAATCCTTAAGGGACTTGACTTCGTCTTTGTTTACATAGACGACATTTTAATAGCATCATCTTCCGAGGAGGGACATGCTAAGCACCTGCGAATTGTGTTTAACCGCTTACGTCAGTCATATCTGTCTGTAAACTTTGACAAATCCCAGCTTGGAAAAAGTGAACTAGTTTTTTTTGGCCACAAAATTAATCAACATGGACTTACGCCACCCGACAATAAGGTCGAGGCAATTCGAAATTTTAAAAGACCTAAAGTTGTTAAAAATTTAAAGAAATTTCTAGGCATGCTAAATTTTTATCGTCGTTTCATCCGACATGCGATTAGAAACCAAAATGTTTTGCTAAACCTGATTCCTGGTAATAAGAAAAATGACAATAGCATAATAAATTGGACTGATGAAGCCATCGCTTTTTTTTGAAGCTTGCAAAAAGGGTATTGCTGAAGCGACGCTGTTAAATTATATGGCACCAAATGCACAACTCACGCTAACGACGGACGCATCGGATGTAGCTGTGGGAGCAGTTCTGCACCAAATAGTTGGCGACGAAGTCCAGCCATTGGGTTTGTACTCAAAAAAATTATCGGCGTCCCAGCAAAAATACAGCGCATACGATAGAGAGCTCACTGCAATTTACCAGGCCATACAGCATTTTAAGTACGCTCTAGAAGGTAGAGAATTTTCCGTTTTTACAGACCACAAGCCAATCATTTTTGCTTTTAAGCAAAAAAGTGAAAAAGCATCGCCACGTAGAGCGCGACAATTGGATTTTATAAGTCAGTATACGACGGATATTCGGCACTTGCCAGGTGCCGACAATAATATAGCAGACTTGTTATCGCTTATAAACACTTTGGAAGATCAAGTGATAAATTTTGACGAAATGGCCGAACAACAAAGTGATGACAGTGAACTACAGTTAATGCTGAACAGCAAGAGCGACTCATCCCTAAAATTAACCAAATTTAAAATTCCGAATTCGACAAGGGAACTTTATTGCCACGTTTCAGCGGATAGGGTAAGACCATAGGTCCCAAGAAATTGCCGAGGAGCTGTCATTCGAAAACTACACTCACTTTCACGCCCAGGAATCCGTGCGACAAAAAGATTGGTAATTGGTCATTGCGTGTGGAAATCTATGTCAGCAGATGTAGCTAAGTATGTTCGCTCATGTCTTCAATGCCAAAGTACAACGTCATACAAAGTCACCAATAGGTGAGTATGCACTAGTCGACGCCCGCTTTAAGCATATAAACGTGGACATTGTTGTTGTGTTAGGTGTCAAACATTTGCGAACGACTCCCTACCACCCACAAGCTAATGGAATCATCGAGCGTTGGCATCGTACCTTAAAGTGTGCTATTAAGTGTTACGAGACAAATAGTTGGAGCGTTGTGCTTCCGTTGATTCTTTTAGGAATGCGATCAACCTAGAAAGATGATATTGGGCTGAGTCCTGCTGAGGTGGTTTTTGGTGCATCATTGCGCGTCCCAGGAGCATTCCTCATTCCTTCTAAAGGAAACACTTCAGAAACCGTATTTGTGCAATCACAACGTAGACTGATATCGAACTTGCCAACTACAAAGACAGTTCGTCACGGTGTTAAGTCAAGTTTTGTTCAGCCTGCGTTAGCCGAGAGCAAATATGTTTTCGTCCGAATCGACCATGTTAAAACACCTCTGGAACCAAACTACGAAGGCCCTTTTGAAGTTTTGAGTAAACACGATAAGTATTTTGTTGTGAAAATGCACCAGAGAAACGCGAAGATTTCTATAGATCGTCTGAAATCTGCCTATATTTATGATGAAAATGCATCCACCGAAACTCCACAAGACGACAACAGATCTGAAACCAACGACCACCCACCAGAAGATGTTAGACTACAACTTGATCCGCCAGCATTAGCGAATAACAACACCTTAGATGATAACACTTCAGTGCAAAAGCCACGCTCCCTCTCGGGAACCACCACCCGCACCACTTCTTCTGGACGTCATGTTAGAATTCCTCTTAAATACCGTTAACCCGTTAACTAAGAGGAGGGTATTGTGGTGATACCTTATATTAAATGCCTTTTTCGTACAACTAATAATAGATATGAATTTCTATTACTATTTTTTACTAGTATGTAGATTTTAAGTTGTTCCTTTTTCTCCTGATGAGTTAATATCACGCTTTTGGTTTTGAGAAAAAGAATATTATTAAATAAATGAATTATTATTAAATAATTTCATCTTTTAATTCGAAGAATTGAATATGAATATGAATATGAATTTTTTTTGAGTTAGGTTTATATATATATATATATATATATATATATATATATATATACATATATAATAT
>OY776276.1:60929118-60934118 GCA_963675445.1 Linnaemya vulpina | reverse complement strand
TACATAAATATAAGAAGGTTGAGTGATGCGTCAGATCCACTGAGCATGCAGGACACTAGATAACAAGTGATTTAAACTGAACTCACATCAAATACTTTTAGGTTCAGGGAATATTTCCGGATAAACAAGGAAGGTTTCTACTAAAACTTGAACCACATGTGAAAACTAAATCAATTCCTTTGGTCATTGTGTTAGCAGTCACGTTAAGATCCTAGCAGAAGATAGCTTTCAAAGGTCGGTTGGTATTGACTCAGCTATAGCTAAGCGCAGGACTACGTTCTCAAATTCGTTGCCTAATATGATGTTTATATTAGCCGACACAGAATATGTTCAAAGCAAAATTGTTTTGAAGGATGAGGATGTTTTTCTATAAAATTCACCATAAACTCTTGGGTATTATTTGTATGTTATGCCCTGAATATTATTTTATGATATATAATTACCTTAAAGTATAGACTTGAATACATATTACATATAATATTTTCCAAATATTTTACTTTTTTCTTAAAAACGTGCTTAAATACTATATCGTTTTAAAAACAGTTAAAACAGTAAATTTTCGTTTTTCATCACGTTCTTTTTAGTTGAAATTTTCATAGAAACAAATGCAAAATGAAATCGAATTCGATTTGAGGAAGAAACCGAATTGAAAACAAAACGAAAGAACAATATATGTTGTCATCACACCTTCTTCGATTTTATGACGTTTTTGCTTCGAAATAGATTTGTATCACATGCCTGTATATACAAAATTCATTTTTACAGATCATATTTATATACAACTTAAATATCCTACCAGGTCTGTTTAAATTCAACTTGAGTTTTTAATACCAACATATGATTTATGACAGTTTGTTTTCGTTCTCCAAATTATTAATGCTGATAATTTTTCTTGAAGCATGTTAGAGATAATAAATAATTATTGAAAATTTTAATAAAAAGAAATAAATTATCTTCAATCGTGCCATAATTTATATAAAAACAATGAATTCTGACGAAGAAGACAGGCAGGATGCACAGTTTTGTGCACAAATAGAAAAAATTATTGAGGCGTCCACGTATAATACGAACACGACCAAATCATTTCCATGTTTTCGGGAACGCTTAGTTCTACCATAGATTTCGGATGTCTAAGAAATCTGCTTACTGCATTTTTGAGCTTATTGGCTATAATATCAAAAATCCAACTGCATGGTAAGTAAAAGCTTTACAACACGTTAGGCATTAGAATTTCATAAACAATGTATTTCAGGAATCATTCCCTTAGTGAGGAACATATGCTTCTAATAACCTTAAGAGTTTACGCAATTGGTGGAAAGTTGCGAACAAAATTTTTACGATATTGCAAAATTTCCTCATGTTGTTGCGACACTAGATTGCATTCATGTGAAGATTATATCTTTAAGTAAGATTGCTCACAAATATTTAAGAGACACAAATATTTGTATGTATCAGAGAACGAAATGGTGTACTTTTTTTAGCCCTTGTGTACACAAGTTTATATCGACGACATCGAAAAAAAAAGACATTGAAAAATGTATACATGCCACACTTTATACACAAATACATCTTGAGTGTACTGGACTGTGCATTGAAGTCATTGAAGACATTGAAAACATTGAATTCGCTTTATGTCCGTATACACATTTGAGAAAAATAACTCTCAACCAGCCTTGTGCTTGTTTGCAAAAGCACCCTGTCGTAAATTTGAGCTAACTATAAGGTAACTTGATTATGGTTGATTATGCGTTAGCTCACAAAATCCCATCAGGGCATTTACACGAGATGTACACAAGCCGAAGGTGTACACAAAGAACAGTTTACAGAACGAAAGAAAGGCTATGGCTACAATGTACGGACGGTGTACATTGTACAGCGGGTGTACATTAAATTTTCTTGTACACTATTTCGTTCTCTGGTGTATATATATATATATATATATATATATATCTATATATATAAATATATATATATATATATATATATATATATATATACATATATATATATATATATATATATATATATATACATATATATATTATATATATATATATATATATATATATAAATAAATATATATATATATATATATATATATATATATTTATTTATATATATATATATATATATATATATATATATATATATTTATTTATATATATATATATATATATATATATTTTTATATATATATATATATATATATATATATACATATATGTATATATATGTATATATAAATATCTTTTTTGTAGGTGGAGATGACGCTGAGTTATACAGAAATAGGAAAGGATTTTTTTCTTTTCACGTTCAAACTATGTGTGACACGCATTTAAAAATTGTGGACGTAGTTGCTAGATAGACTGGATCTGTACACGATTCAAACATCATGATTAATTCGAAAATTTATTCTAGGTTTTGCGACAATGAGTTTGGTCACATTGTAGCTGACAGTATCTATTCCAACAATAGTTTCATTGTTACACCCTAATTGAACTTCAAATTTGCCGAAGAAAATCTCTATAATGAGTCCCAAATACGTACACGAAACTGCATTGCTTTGCTGTCGCCTTAACATTAAAATATGTCGTTTTAAGGACCTGGTGGTTCCTAAATGTTTGCGCAAATTTACTATTAAATTCACGCTCCACTTCCTTCCACACGTTTATTTTTCTTCTGCGCCAACTCTATTCGTTTTTTTGCACTAAATAACACTGCTGTGCTTTTTGAATATTTCTAATAAATAGTCCACTTCCGATGCAGAAAAATTTGGACTATTTTTTCCATTTTTATTTTATTTCACACTTTATTTTATTATATATTATTAATTGTTGTCTTGCAATACTCTTGACGCAATTGAAAAACTTAAAAGAGTTTCATGCGCAACCCTTGAAATACTTTGAATAGAAAGCAAAACACCTGCTTTCTAAAAAATGGCGATTTTTGTTTACATATTTCATGGTGCTACCACATTTTTCTCATAAATTAATAGAAGTATTTATATCTGACTGAAAAACTGAAACCGTATTTAAACACAACTTAAGTTTATGAAAAAGTTAACTAATTTTAAATTTAAATTTAATTTAAATTTTCCGAAACTGGGGGTTAGTGTTTTTCAGTCTAACAAATAATTTTAAGTTCTTTGTATGTTATCTTTAATGAAAGTTGAAACTACGGAAAACTCTAACGAAAGTTCTTTCTTTGGATCTAACCCTGAGATGTAGCATTGACGATGTGAACGGAAAGCTGCCAATTAAGAAGCTCAAAAGGATTTTTGGTCCTTTAAAAGGTGAAGACGACCCAGAAATAGGATTAAGAAATGCAATACAACTAATTAAAAAGCGACATTATTAATTTTATTAATATTATTATGTATTAATATTCTTTTAAATAAAATGCAATAGATAAAAAATATAACAACTTTTTTACTAGATTAAAGCAATAGTTCAGCTAGCCATTAATTTTGTATGCGCCTTAACCCATTCCTGCCTAATGATGATTTAAATACCCAAAAAACTTACAGTAGTATATATGTATATATGTTCGGTACCACATTTCTATACAAAATAATGTTTCGTGCTTACGCTACGCCGGCATAGTAAGATGTTTGATTGGTATGATACTTTGGATGTGTGTTTGTTTTGTAACCATTACCGATGGAAGGGTGCTTTTTAGAAAGTAAAAGGGAATAAATGATTGATTGTTCATCTGTGTGTGTGATTAATAGAGGCTTTGTGAATAACAAGTTATGTAATTTCTTATCTGTTAGTCGCTGAACTAATTAGCAGCAACATGTGCAATCTTCTTAAACTTGAATTTTCGCCCTTGAAATAATAAAAATGCATTAGAAATGTATTGCTAAATAATCTATTATATAAATAGGCAAAGAAAAATTTTTAGATCCCTTTTTCTCCTTTGTTTGCCAACCGATTTTCTTCATTCTTTTACCAAATCGTAAACATTGTTGAGCTTTAGTGACCCGACTATATATTATTTAAATCGGTTCAGTATTGAAGGAATAAAAGGCTCCTAAGGTTTACACCACTACAAATACAAACACACACGTACATTCGCTTATGTAAGTGTTTGTTAGTAAAAATATAATCAAAGCTGAGAGTTTTTAAGAGTACCTACATATTACATATGTATATGTATGTGGGTAATAAGATTTTTTCTCTTCAAATGACTGAGAGATCTGAATGAAAGAGATGATAATTATATATGGATGTACATGGTCATTACAGTTTTGTTTTATTCGGAAAGAAATTTGAAAACAGTTATTATTTGTTTTGCATATACTTATATATGTACGTTTTTTATGTGTTTTGTTTTTTAAGCTACAAACTTTAATTTGTTCCCGCACTTTGTTAAAAAGTCAGTGATTATTAAAGAGGTTAATATTAAAAAATTTAAATTTATATACATATTCATTAGCATTAATATTTGTTATTTTTATTTTATAAAATTTTTTCATCAATACATACATATGTATGTGAATTTAGTTTTTGAATTAAAATGCCACGACCACGGACAGTATCTGGTCGAAGAGAAAAACGCAGACGAGCAAACCAATATACTTTGAGGAATAGTTCAAGAAATATCGACATTTAGTCCAATAGTTTTAAATGTGCTTTAAATATTGTTCCAAATAATTTTGTCATTCATAATTGACAAAAAGGTACCAATAAAATTTAAAATAATAAATTTGGTCGAATTTCGACCATGGGGCGAACACTAGTACAAATAATTAGGTGCTATGAATTTTTTTTGAGTTAGGTTTATATATATATATATATATATATATATATATGTATATATATATATATATATATATATATATATATTTAAATACATATATAATAGATGTATGTATATATATATATCTATATATATATATATATATATATATATATATACATATATATAATGTATGTATGTATATATATATATATATATATATATATATATAATATATATATATATATATATATATATAT
>OY776276.1:60909118-60924118 GCA_963675445.1 Linnaemya vulpina | reverse complement strand
CATAAAATAATAATAATATCTACAAAAGCTTAGTACAAAATTATGAGTTTAGATAAATTGATATTTTGTTTTTTATTGTACTGTGGCTTGAAGAAAAATCAATAAATTTATAAAATTTGTTGAACTCGTGGCACATCCTTCTCAAAGGATCATCACTGGCATAATTTGCTCTGAAAAATTTAACTGATAGCGGACAAAAATAACGTGAATGACGCTGTGGGACATTAAAAGTTATATCGTTGATTAAAAAAACTAGAAATAAGGGAAATTCTAGCAGAATATGATGGTAAATTCATTGGGTTAAAGTTTAACCCACGAAGACAAAAAATAAGAAACTGTTTTTGTACAGATTCAATAGCGTCAGAATGTGTTTTATATATAGGGTCCAATATTACCGATCCGTACTCCAACACAGGCCTTACAAGTGATGTATATATGCTTTTTGTAACATACGGATCATTAAACTTTTTAGACCAGCGTTTTACAAAACCAAGTACACCTGTAGCTTTATTTATTGCCATTTTTATATGAGCAATGAAATTAAGTTCATTAGATATTATCAACCAAGTCCAATTGATAATTTTCAAAAACATAGCTTGCAGGAATCGGACTTCTTCTAACAAAACGCATGTATTTACGATTTTTCAAATTAAGTTCCATACGATTTGTTTTGCACCAAGAGTAAAATGAATTTCAATCTTCTTGGAGATGTTTTTGTTCAGATATTTGACTTTAACTCAGAAAAATTTTCACGTCGTCAGCATACATCAAAATATTGGATGAACGAACTACATCAGGTAAGTCATTAATAAACAATGACACGGCGAAATATATTGAAGTTGTTACAAAGTATTTCGGTATTTAAAAAATTGTCATTGAGCCATGTTTCTGTGAACACCAAGACATGATGATCAATGTTGAAGCTTTCCATATATAGAGTTGATAGTTTAGTTCTCAAGCCACGGACATTTTGGTAAACAATAGAAATATAATCAGTAGTTGCATTTAGTTTTTTGGAGCGTTAGATTGACGTTGTGGCAGCACTTCAATATTTTGTGATCTTCTTCTATACACATATTCCCGAACAAGAGTGTTATTTGGCCAGTAACAAATCACGGATCAAGTAAAGTATCATAAAGATCTACAGAAACTGTAATTTTGAAAGATGATATAGATCTGGGTTGAGAAAAATTGAATTTAAGAATTGAGATGCCTGCATGGTTACCAATTTTACTTTTTACGTAAGATTCAACTGAACCCGAAGTAGTATCGCTTGCCAAACGAGAAACGAAAATTGTTTTTCTTGGAGGTACTGCTCGTAGCGGACTATAAGCACCTGCCTCCGAATGTGATTGTAGCGCATCAATGATTGATTTCGGTGACGGCTTCGGCATAACTTTGTTGTGAATTAGCGATATTTAATTCTGTGTTTATTGAAGGGCATGTATTTAAACCAGCTCCTAAAAATGATGTAGATTTGCACGAAACAGCCGGAGGATCATCACGTTTTTCTTTGTTGTTGATTCTAGGTGACTTACGACGTTTTTTTTATGGAGGAGACTTCAGATTGTCTAACGATTTAAAATCGTCAAACAATTTACCATAAGCGGAAATACATTCGTTTAACTTAGAAGCTTCATCCTGTAATTCCAGAAACTTCGATTTCGTATTTTGGAAGAAACGATAATAGTCGACTCCTATTTTCCTGCAGCTTTCACAACACCAATGTAGTCCATTAATCTTGGATAAAGCCTCTGCTACTAACCCAGAGATACCACAGCATTTATAATGACAACATTCATGGCAAAGCCAACAGACAATCATTCTGTCATCATCGCTTGATATGGTACAATTTTTTGCTAAACAGGCCATATCTATAAATATTACTTTAAACGTTAAAAATAAAAATAGGAGCAGTTCAAATTTTTAGTTAATTTATGTTTGCTGGTATATGAATTTATTGCTGATTATTGTTGTTATTGATTAATAATTATGAGTATTATGTTAGTTGTTGCTTTGAATTTGCGGAATTTTTTGCTTTCTTCTTGGCTGATTGTTTTTGTTGGATATTTCGTTAATTTTTTGTAATTTGCACAAAAGATGATTATTATTGTTGTTTAATATTACAATTTGAAATTACATATATGTATATAATCATTGGTTGTTGTTATTATTGTTGAGAAAATTGTATGCAGTATATTATTCAGCAAAAAAAAAACAAAAGCAGAAAAGAGACACTTTAAAGATTTAATTGTTAGTGTTTTTGATTGCTCGTTAAATATTCGAGTATGTTGGTATGAATGTATGTTAATATAAAAACGTATGAAATGAGAGGACTATAATAAATTCCTTTTATAGCATAAAGTCCTTGTTTTTTATTTTTTTTATTTTATGTATTTTTTTATATTTTTTTTTTATTTTTTTAGCACACCTCAAGAACAAAAATAAAACAAACATAAACGCACAACAAAAATTCAATTATTTATATTCGAATTTATTTGTTATCAGTTTAAGTCAGGATTGAAGCATTATACAGAGCACAGAAAAACACGTCTTACTCCGATGAGCGTTATACAAATATGCCGAAATTTCATTCCGGTACGGTCGTCTGTCCTCTTCTTTGGCCGCTATAGTTTTCCTTAGTATGCTGTCATCCCTCTGTGCCGCTGACAAGTCTTCATCAGGGCCAATGTGCATTAGCCGAACATTAACAACGCGTTCCTTTTGTTCGGTTCTAATACAATGTTTACACTCTAAACAGCAGGGTCTTCTTGAAAGAGCATCCGCATTGTTATGCATTGTGCCCCTTCTATGCTCAATGCTGAAGTCGTAGCTCTGCAGGCGCTCAATCCACCTTGCCAGTTGCCCTTCAGGATTTTTAAACTGCAATAGCCATCTCAGTGCAGAATGATCGGTCCTTAATGTAAAGTGTTGACCATACAGGTATTTATGGTAATGTTTAATGCATTCCAATACCGTCAGAAGCTCACGTCGTGTCACACAGTAGTTCCTCTCAGGTCTTGAGAGTACACGGCTATAGTACCTTATGATCTTCTCAGTGCCATTAACTGCTTGGGATAGCACACGCCCTATGCCATAACCGCTCGCATCAGTATCCAGCAGGCTTGCAGCTACACTGGCGAAATTCGGCACAAAACGTCTGTAGTATGTACGTAATCTGTTTTCTATCATTCTTGGTTTTCAAACTATTAGCACTGCTATTGAGATTCTGACATATTGGAATATTATTCCAAGAACGAGCGGCATGCACATAGAACTGCCATTCTGAAACTAGGCACTTGTGACGGGGTATTACACTGTTACGATTGCGTTGAGATTGGAAAAAACTAATTTTATCAAAACCTTGGTTAATTGAATATATATGATTTTATGAGAAAAAAATACTTGTCCTAATTTTTAACAAGATCTCGAACGATACTCCGTAGAGATTATTATTATTCATACCTTTCTATACATATCTCATAATATTGCTAAAGTACTTTTTTCATACCATATTTTTTGAAAGAAAAAATTTAATTTTCTAAAATTAATTTGTGTGCAAGTTCTTTAAATTACTTAAATGCTTACGTGTATGAAGTTTTTCAGAAGAGTAATTATAGCTTCACAAGTTTCAAAAATTATGTTGCTTATAGACGGATGGGATATATAAGTTTTAAATTTTAAAGAAGCAAAAGTTTCACCCGTTGCCAAAAATCGTAAAGTGGAATATAATCGTTCATGCGGTGAAATAGATTCTCTCATTTGTGTGTCCTTCTTTACAATTAAAGGAGCCACTTTCTGCAGCAATTCCCAATAAATATTATTATCCACTCTCAAGAAATTTCGGTAGTCTTTAGGTGCGGTTGCTTCTAATTCCCTTAATAAATTGGTATGGGAAAATGTTTTCCTTTTTCCCAACCATTCCTTTACCCATATTTTCCTCTTTCTTTTATTTTCGTTTTCCTCCTCTTGTATCAGTAATTTATTGACAACCATAGCTGCTACAACTTTTCGCTTCATTGCCAGACTTTCACTTTAAAAATTTTTTTATAATGAAGTACGCCATCAGCGTTCGATAGTGTAATAGCAAAACGTAAACTTCGCCGTCGAGCATGTCGGCCGACATGTACGCCAGTGTAATAGGCCTATAAGGAGTTGACTTGTTTTATATGCATGAAGTACAAATTACGGTGAAGCCATTTGTGAGCTCAGAGACCAGAGCGACAGAATCGCTAGAATTGATTCACACAGATGAATGCGGTCTTATTAATCACAGGTTATTTTGTGTTATTAATGATACGTCACTTAGTGGTGCTCGCTACATATTGACGTTCATAGATGATAAATCTCGTTTTTTGTTTGTCTATTTTTTGAAAAAGAAAGAGGAAGCATTTGAAAAATTTAAGACCTTCAAAACTACAATTGAGCGTCAAACAACCAAGAAAATAAAGGTTATGCGTTCTGCTAACGAAACAGAATTTAGAAACAAAATTTTTGATGCGTATATAAATGAACATAGTATAGTCCAGGGATGCCCAGCTCATGAAACAATTGTTTGGAGAGAACTCACACATATTCTTATGCTCTTTCATTTAGACGTTGACAAGTGTACATGGTTAGCGAATGCTTTGTTGCTTTTTTTCAGGTTCACACTCAAAAAATGTTGTGCGGCCATTCAATGAAATGTTAATGCTCTTTCATTTAGTCCTCAATGAACAAGCGATGAATGCGCAAGCGTAGCGGCTGTTTTTTATATTTTATTATTATATGATTAGAATCGTTTATATAAGATTCCCAATTGCAATCTTTTATTTTTCGAGAAAATTTTTGGATTTTTTTTAATGAATTATACTAATAAGTTGTTTTGTTTTTGTTAAACAAAATTTATGCACAATATAACACAAATATCAAATTATCATCTTTTATTTTTATAGAGTTTATATATAATTGAGTATTTTGATTTAAAATTTAAAAAATTAAGTTGAATTATTTTATTTAAAAATATGTACATACATATATTCATATGTTTGCTTCTTAATATCAATATAATTTTTCCGTTTTTCAATCTCTTACTAACATTATAATTTGGCTGGAAATAAATAATTTCTCTCAATTTGTTATTTTTCTCTGACTCACTAATACACAAGGAAAAAAATTTTTGGGCATGACTGGTATAGTCAGACAATTGTCTATACCGTACACACCACAGCGGAATGGCGTAGCAGAGAGGTTAAACAAAACGTTGGTTAAAATGGCGAGAACAACGTTAGTAGCAGCAAAATTAGATGTATTTTTATGGGCAGAGGCAATTGTCACCACGTATGAAGTGTAGAACGGTCGCAAGCCAAGTGTACAACACTTAAAAATATTTGGCAATTTAAAGCAAAAGGAAAAGAATTCATTGTCGTCGGTAACTCAACAACTTCAAAAGCGTATACTCTGTATGATAAAGAAGCAAAGTAAGTGATTATAAGCCGTGATGTTTCTTTAATCGAAAAAATTAACAATGTTAGTCTACATGCCATTGGTTGAAAAAAACGTGCGCCAATTAGTTGCCACAAAAGACGTCATTGAAGAGCTGAAAATATCACCAGGAAGACCTCGAATCGTGCGTAGTGGACAGCCAGGCAGACCCAAGAAGCAGTACAATGTGGAAAATTTAATACAACAGGTAAATAATGATGAGGCTTTGAATAATGAATATGCTAATTATTGGTGAGTTGCCAAGCAGGAGGAGTATAACTCTTTAGTAAAGAATAGAACGTGGGAATTAGTTGATTCGCCACAGGGACAGAAACCTATAGGTTGCAAGTGGGTATTTGAGATTAAAAGGAATAAGGATGGCAATATTGGTAGGTTCAAGGCCAGGCTTGTGGCAAAAGGATATGCTCAGACATATGGCATTAATTATACAACTTTTTCGCCTGTGGTACGGAATGAAACCATTAGGATGGTTATGGTCTTGGCGGCGGAATATATTTTGCATTTGCATCAAATGGACTTTTCGACGGCACATTTAAATAGTGAGCTTGATAGTGATGTGTTTATGCATCAACCTGAGTGTTTTGTGGATGATAGTAGTCCGTTTAAGATATTGAAATTGAGAAAGGCGTTATAAGGCTTGAAACAATCAGGTAGGCAGTGGAATAGGACAATAAATTAGAGTTTGCTTGGAATGGGTTCTAGTTCATTTAATAGTGAGCCATGTTTATATGTGAGGAATGATGGCGGCAAAATAAACCTAATAGATGTTTACGTCGATGACTTGCTGCTCGCGTCATCGCATATGAGTGATTTAAATCAAATAAAGAAGGAAATAGCAGAAAAAGCGGATGTAGTTGAAATTGTCCCAGAAGAATACTGATCCGCAGAGATAATGAAGTACATTAGTAAGACAAAATGTATAGGATTGAAGTATTATAGGATAGGGAAACCATTGGCTTGTTTTGTGGATGCAGATTGGATTGGGGATAAGGGTAGTAGAAGATGCTATACAGGATATAGTTTTGTTTTAGCAGGTTGTATATTTTCTTGGGAAGCTAAGAAACAGACTGCTGTGACTTTGAGTAGCACTGATGCAGAATACATAGCACTAGCTTCCACTATTTAAGAAAGATATTAAGTGAGATTGAATTACACTGTATAGAATGTAGAAATAAATGCTGATAATTACTACTACACTTGGTAAAAAATCCCATTTATCATAAAAGAACTAAGCATATACATTGATATAAGGTATCATTATGTAAGAAATGTATATGAGAATGGTGTAACATGGGAGATTAATTGGACTTATGGGTCTTGCGTAAGTAAAGGGATGCAATTTTTAGTTTTGTTTTGCAATTAATGCTGAACGAGTTTTATTATTATGAATTGATTTTTTGTATTGAATGTATATAAATGAATTAATAATATGAGAAGAAAATTACATATGTATTGAGGAGGAGTGTTGTACATATATGGCAGAAAGAGCTCTGGTAATGTCAACATATAAATGCAATTTTTATGTACATATACATAGTCTGATAAGTATGAGATTATAATAACACTAGCGAGTAAGTTTTTTTTAGAAATAAGATATTATATTGTAAAAGTTAAGTGTCAGTCTGTTTGTGAATTCGTAATAAAGAGGTTGAAATTAAAAAGAGACACATTTTATTTTATCTGGAGGAACGAATTAAAATACTTTAACTGATCTCTTTGAAATGGCTCCAAATAGATTGAAAATCAGCAAAATTTAAAATGATGCTTCAGAGCTGGACAACTTAAACTGACTAGCTAAAGCGAATTAATTTTTTTCGATAAGCAAACCTATTTTAGACTCTAGGAAACAATAAATTGGTAGTAGGAAACAATATATTGGTAGTAAAAAATATACAAATATATTTATTCGATTCCAAGATTGGACTTTGAAAATGTTTTTATTTGAAGTTTTTTTTTACATCTTTTTAGTTAATAATAATCTTAATAGTTAATAAAATAATAATTAGTTAATAATTCCGTTAAAACTTCCGTTAATTTGAATATTATCTATATTGTGTTGACCAGGGTTGTAACATTTTGACAACTAGAGATTAATTGGCAGTGCTACCAAGTACATATAGCCACATTGTCGTTTTATTTAAATCTATTTCTAATCTTTGTAACACTGCCGCCCACTTAAGCTTGTTCGACCCGAATAGGCATACAATCAGCTCTTCCATAGTGCGCCAATCGTTCGAGATGTACTTTCTTCATTTTCGACCTTGGGCTATTATGGTTTTGTATCCGGTATACAACGTCATTCACTCTCTTAATCACTTTATGCGGGCCATCCCAGTGAGTCTGTAATTTTGGGGACAATCCTTTCTTCCCTTGTGGGTTATAAAGTAGAACCAATTGTCCTTCCATAAATCCCTAGCCTTCATCTTGTCACTGACCATCTTGATTCTATTACGCACGAACTCATGCAGTTCGTTTAAGTCCTCCTTCTCTTGGGACGTAATAGCTCCTTCTTCTACAGTTGGCTTAACACCAAATTCCAAATCACCAGGTAGTTTTAATTCCGTCCCGTAGATAATTTTGGCTGGTCTTCTCGATGTTGAGTCGTGTAGAGCTGATCTATATGCCATAAAAAATGTGGGTATGTGCTCGTCCCAATCCCTCTGATGGTTGCTTACTACTTTTCGTAGGTACTCTTATAAGGTGCGATTGAACCTTTCTACCATGCCATCAGACAATTATTGGTTGTTGTTCTTTATTTTTCTTACACCTACAATTTGAGTAGAAAAAAACCAACCAAACGTAGAATAAAACGTAAGAAATTAAAAAAAGAAAATTGATCAGTGAGTTCTTGTTATGACTTTGATGTTTTTTTAAGCTTCCCATTTGTTAATGTGGGAGTTTGAAATAAATATCTCTAGTTATTCTAAGAAATGTTGGGTAAAGGTACACTGATGATCTGCATTAGCCCCAGTGAAACGAGCATAGGAACTAGCAAAGGCCCCTCAACTGATCAGTTTGAATTTTTTAAATAAGATTTTGGGGAAAAAGAATTAGCACATAATTAAAATTAAAGAGTGAAAAAAATTTTAATTGCATCTGGTTACCATAATATTCAAAAATATATTAAAACTCTTCAGCTCTGCAGCAGTATATTTTGCTTTTCTTATATCAAATACCAATAAATTTTTAAGAAAATTTCAAATATATTTGCTTTATTAACAAAAACAAACAATTTATTTTAGTTGGTTACTTTTATGTACAAAAAGATTTCTATTGCCCAACCCTGGAATCGAATTTTTTGGTTTTGTTGGCTTTTTATTACCAATATCAATAATTTTTTCTGAATATATATATACATAAGCTTGTTTTATGTAGTTACTTTAATTAATAATATTAAGAAATTAATTTCCTAAAGAAGTCACACGAAGGATTGACGAAATATTGAAAAAAACACATTTTTATATTATAAAAATAAAGATACCATAAGCTTAAAAATATTAGTGGATATTATTAATTAAAAAGATGTAAAAAAAACTAGAAGAATTTATGTAATTGTATATTTTCAAATAAAAACATTATCAAAGTCCAATCTTGGAATCGAATAAATATATTTGTATATTTTTTACTACCAATATATTGTTTCCTACTACCAATTTATTGTTTCCTAGAGTCTAAAATAGGTTTGCTTATCGAAAAAAATTAATTCGCTTTAGCTAGTCAGTTTAAGTTGTCCAGCTCTGAAGCATCATTTTAAATTTTGCTGATTTTCAATCTATTTAGAGCCATTTCAAAGAGATCAGTTAAAGTATTTTAATTCTTTCCTCCAGATAAAATAAAATGTGTCTCTTTTTAATTTCAACCTCTTTATTACGAATTCACAAACAGACTGACACTTAACTTTTACAATATAATATCTTATTTCTACAAAAAACTTACTCGCTAGTGTTATTATAATCTCATACTTATCAGACTATGTATATGTACATAAAAATTGCATTTATATGTTGACATTATTAGAGCTCTTTCTGCCATATATGTACAACACTCCTCCTCAATACATATGTAATTTTCTTCTCATATTATTAATTCAATTATATACATTCAATACAAAAAATCAATTCATAATAAAACTTGTCCAGCATTAATTGCAAAACAAAACTAAAAATTTCATCCCTTTACTTTCGCAAGACCCATAAGTCCGATTAATCTCCCATGTTACACCTTGGGTAAATTCTTTGTGAATATATCTGCAATGTTTTCATTACTACAACAATATCTTAAGTCAATCAATCCATTCTCATATACATTTCTTACATAATGATACCTTATATCAATGTATATGCTTAGTTCTTTTATGATAAATGGCATTTTTTACCAAGTGTAGTAGTAATTATCAGCATTTATTTCTACATTCTATACAGTGTAATTCAATCTCACTTAATATCTTTCTTAAATAGTGGAAGCTAGTGCTATGTATTCTGCATCAGTGCTACTCAAGGTCACAGCAGTCTGTTTCTTAGCTTCCCAAGAAAATATACAACCTGCTAAAATAAAACTATATCCTGTATAGCATCTTCTACTATCCGTATCCTCAATCCAATCTGCATCCACAAAACAAGCCAATGGTTTCCCTATCCTATAATACTTCAATCCTATACATTTTGTCTTACTAATGTACTTCATTATCTCTGCGGATCAGTATTCTTCTGGGACAATTTCAACTACATCCGCTTTTTCTGCTATTTCCTTCTTTATTTGATTTAAATCACTCATATGCGATGACGCGAGCAGCAAGTCATCGACGTAAACATCTATTAGGTTTATTTTTCCGCCATCATTCCTCACATATGAACATGGCTTACTATTAAATGAACTAAAACCCATTCCAAGCAAACTCTAATCTATTGTCCTATTCCACTGCCTACCTGATTGTTTCAAGCCTTATAACGCCTTTCTCAATTTCAATATCTTAAACGGACTACTATCATCCACAAAACACTCAGGTTGATGCATAAACACATCACTATCAAGCTCACTATTTAAATGTGCCATCGAAAAGTCCATTTGATGCAAATGCAAAATATATTCCGCCGCCAAGACCATAACCATCCTAATGGTTTCATTCCGTACCACAGGCGAAAAAGTTGTATAATTAATGCCATATGTCTGAGCATACCCTTTTGCCACAAGCCTGGCCTTGAACCTACCAATATTGCCATCCTTATGCCTCTTAATCTCAAATACCCACTTGCAACCTATAGGTTTCTGTCCCTGTGGCAAATCAACTAATTCCCACGTTCTATTCTTTACTAAAGAGTTATACTCCTCCTGCTTGGCAACTCACCAATAATTAGCATATTCATTATTCAAAGCCTCATCATTATTTACCTGTTGTATTAAATTTTCCACATTGTACTGCTTCTTGGGTCTGCCTGGCTGTCCACTACGCACGATTCGAGGTCTTCCTGGTGATATTTTCAGCTCTTCAATGACGTCTTTTGTGGCAACTAATTGGCGCACGTTTTTTTCAACCAATGGCATGTAGACTAACATTGTTAATTTTTTCGATTAAAGAAACATCACGGCTTATAATCACTTATTTTGCTTCTTTATCATACAGACTATACGCTTTTGAAGTTGTTGAGTTACCGACGACAATGAATTCTTTTCCTTTTGCTTTAAATTGCCAAATATTTTTAAGTGTTTTACACTTGGCTTGCGACCGTTCTACACTTCATACGTGGTGACGATTGGCTCTGCCCATAAAAATACATCTAATTTTGCTGCTACTAACGTTGTTCTCGCCATTTTAACCAACGTTTTGTTTAACCTCTCTTCTACGCCATTCCGCTGTGGTGTGTACGGTATAGACAATTGTCTGACTATACCAGTCATGCCCAAAAAATTTTTTCTTGTGTATTAGTGAGTCAGAGAAAAATAACAAATTGAGAGAAATTATTTATTTCCAGCCAAATTATAATGTTAGTAAGAGATTGAAAAACGGAAAAATTATATTGATATTAAGAAGCAAACATATGAATATATGTATGTACATATTTTTAAATAAAATAATTCAACTTAATTTTTTAAATTTTAAATCAAAATACTCAATTATATATAAACTCTATAAAAATAAAAGATGTTAATTTGATATTTGTGCATAAATTTTGTTTAACAAAAACAAAACAACTTATTAGTATAATTCATTAAAAAAAATCAAAAAATTTTCTCGAAAAATAAAAGATTGCAATTGGGAATCTTATATAAACGATTCTAATCATATAATAATAAAATATAAAAACAGCCGCTACGCTTGCGCATTCATCGCTTGTTCATTGAGGACTAAATGAAAGAGCATTAACATTTCATTGAATGGCCGCACAACATTTTTTGAGTGTGAACCTGAAAAAAAGCAACAAAGCATTCGCTAACCATGTACACTTGTCAACGTGTAAATGAAAGAGCATAAGAATATGTGTGAATTCTCTCCAAACAATTGTTTCATGAGCTGGGCATCCCTGGACTATACTATGTTCATTTATATACGCATCAAAAATTTTGTTTCTAAATTCTGTTTCGTTATCAGAACGCATAACCTTTATTTTCTTGGTTGTTTGACGCTCAATTGTAGTTTTGAAGGTCTTAAATTTTTCAAATGCTTCCTCTTTCTTTTTCAAAAAATAGACAAACAAAAAACGAGATTTATCATCTATGAACGTCAATATGTAGCGAGCACCACTAAGTGACGTATCATTAATAACACAAAATAACCTGTGATTAATAAGACCGCATTCATCTGTGTGAATCAATTCTAGCGATTCTGTCGCTCTGGTCTCTGAGCTCACAAATGGCTTCACCGTAATTTTACTCTTCATGCATATAAAACAAGTCAACTCCTTATAGGCCTATTACACTGGCGTACATGTCGGCCGACATGCTCGACGGCGAAGTTTACGTTTTGCTATTACACTATCGAACGCTGATGGCGTACTTCACTATACAAAAATTTTTAAAGTGAAAGTCTGGCAATGAAGCGAAAAGTTGTAGCAGCTATGGTTGTCAATAAATTACTGATACAAGAGGAGGAAAACGAAAATAAAAGAAAGAGGAAAATATGGGTTAAGGAATGGTTGGGAAAAAGGAAAACATTTTCCCATACCAATTTATTAAGGGAATTAGAAGCAACCGCACCTAAAGACTACCGAAATTTCTTGAGAATGGATAATAATATTTATAGGGAATTGCTGCAGAAAGTAGTTCCTTTAATTGTAAAGAAGGACACACAAATGAGAGAATCTATTTCACCGCATGAACGATTATATTCCACTTTACGATTTTTGGCAACGGGTGAAACTTTTGCTTCTTTAAAACTTAAAACTTATATATCCCATCCGTCTATAAGCAACATAATTTTTGAAACTTGTGAAGCTATAATTACTCTTCTGAAAAATTTCATACACGTAAGCATTTAAGTAATTTAAAGAACTTCTACACAAATTAATTTTAGAAAATTAAATTTTTTCTTTCAAAAAATATTGTATGAAAAAAGTACTTTAGCAATATTATGAGATATGTATAGAAAGGTATGAATAATAATAATCTCTACGGAGTATCGTTCGAGATCTTGTTAAAAATTAGGACAAGTATTTTTTTCTCATAAAATCATATATATTCAATTAACCAAGGTTTTGATAAAATTAGTTTTTTCCAATCTCAACGCAATCGTAACAGTGTAATACCCCGTCACAAGTGCCTAGTTTCAGAATGGCAGTTCTATGTGCATGCCGCTCGTTCTTGGAATAACATTCCAATATGTCAGAATCTCAATAGCAGTGCTAATAGTTTGAAAACCAAGAATGATAGAAAACAGATTACGTACATACTACAGACGTTTTGTGCCGAATTTCGCCAGTGTAGCTGCAAGCCTGCTGGATACTGATGCGAGCGGTTATGGCATAGGGGGTGTGCTATCCCAAGCAGTTAATGGCACTGAGAAGGTCATAAGGTACTATAGCCGTGTACTCTCAAGACCTGAGAGGAACTACTGTGTGACACGACGTGAGCTTCTGACGGTATTGGAATGCATTAAACATTACCATAAATACCTGTATGGTCAACACTTTACATTAAGGACCGATCATTCTGCACTGAGATGGCTATTGCAGTTTAAAAATCCTGAAGGGCAACTGGCAAGGTGGATTGAGCGCCTGCAGAGCTACGACTTCAGCATTGAGCATAGAAGGGGCACAATGCATAACAATGCGGATGCTCTTTCAAGAAGACCCTGCTGTTTAGAGTGTAAACATTGTATTAGAACCGAACAAAAGGAACGCGTTGTTGATGTTCGGCTAATGCACATTGGCCCTGATGAAGACTTGTCAGCGGCACAGAGGGATGACAGCATACTAAGGAAAACTATAGCGGCCAAAGAAGAGGACAGACGACCGTCCCGGAATGAAATTTCGGCATATTTGTACAACGCTCATCGGAGTAAGACGTGTTTTTCTGTGCTCTGTATAATGCTTCAATCCTGACTTAAACTGATAACAAATAAATTCGAATATAAATAATTGAATTTTTGTTGTGCGTTTATGTTTGTTTTATTTTTGTTCTTGAGGTGTGCTAAAAAAATTAAAAAAAAAATATAAAAAAATACATAAAATAAAAAAATAAAAAACAAGGACTTTATGCTATAAAAGGAATTTATTATAGTCCTCACATTTCATACGTTTTTATATTAACATACATTCATACCAACATACTCGAATATTTAACGAGCAATCAAAAACACTAACAATTAAATCTTTAAAGTGTCTCTTTTCTGCTCTTTTCTCCTGAATAATATACTGCATACATTTTTCTCAACAATAATAACAACAACCAATGATTATATACATATATGTAATTTCAAATTGTAATATTAAACAACAATAATAATCATCTTTTGTGCAAATTACAAAAATTAACGAAATATCCAACAAAAACAATCAACCAAGAAGAAAGCAAAAAATTCCGCAAATTCAAAGCAACAACTAACATAATACTCATAATTTTTAACGTTTAAAGTAATATTTATAGATATGGCCTGTTTAGCAAAAAATTGTACCATATCAAGCGATGATGACAGAATGATTGTCTGTTGGCTTTGCCATGAATGTTGTCATTATAAATGCTGTGGTATCTCTGGGTTAGTAGCAGAGGCTTTATCCAAGATTAATGGACTACATTGGTGTTGTGAAAGCTGCAGGAAAATAGGAGTCGACTATTATCGTTTCTTCCAAAATACGAAATCGAAGTTTCTGGAATTACAGGATGAAGCTTCTAAGTTAAACGAATGTATTTCCGCTTATGGTAAATTGTTTGACGATTTTAAATCGTTAGACAATCTGAAGTCTCCTCCATAAAAAAAACGTCGTAAGTCACCTAGAATCAACAACAAAGAAAAACGTGATGATCCTCCGGCTGTTTCGTGCAAATCTACATCATTTTTAGGAGCTGGTTTAAATACATGCCCTT
>OY776276.1:60899118-60904118 GCA_963675445.1 Linnaemya vulpina | reverse complement strand
AAACAAACAATTTATTTTAGTTGGTTACTTTTATGTACAAAAAGATTTCTATTGCCCAACCCTGGAATCGAATTTTTTGGTTTTGTTGGCTTTTTATTACGAATATCAATAATTTTTTCTGGATATATAAATACATAAGCTTGTTTTATGTAGTTACTTTAATTAATAATATTAAGAAATTAATTTCCTAAAGAAGTCACACGAAGGATTGACGAAATATTGAAAAAAACACATTTTTATATTATAAAAATAAAGATACCATAAGCTTAAAAATATTAGTGGATATTATTAATTAAAAAGATGTAAAAAAAACTAGAAGAATTTATGTAATTGTATATTTTCAAATAAAAACATTATCAAAGTCCAATCTTGGAATCGAATAAATATATTTGTATATTTTTTACTACCAATATATTGTTTCCTACTACCAATTTATTGTTTCCTAGAGTCTAAAATAGGTTTGCTTATCGAAAAAAATTAATTCGCTTTAGCTAGTCAGTTTAAGTTGTCCAGCTCTGAAGCATCATTTTAAATTTTGCTGATTTTCAATCTATTTAGAGCCATTTCAAAGAGATCAGTTAAAGTATTTTAATTCTTTCCTCCAGATAAAATAAAATGTGTCTCTTTTTAATTTCAACCTCTTTATTACGAATTCACAAACAGACTGACACTTAACTTTTACAATATAATATCTTATTTCTACAAAAAACTTACTCGCTAGTGTTATTATAATCTCATACTTATCAGACTATGTATATGTACATAAAAATTGCATTTATATGTTGACATTATTAGAGCTCTTTCTGCCATATATGTACAACACTCCTCCTCAATACATATGTAATTTTCTTCTCATATTATTAATTCAATTATATACATTCAATACAAAAAATCAATTCATAATAAAACTTGTCCAGCATTAATTGCAAAACAAAACTAAAAATTTCATCCCTTTACTTTCGCAAGACCCATAAGTCCGATTAATCTCCCATGTTACACCTTGGGTAAATTCTTTGTGAATATATCTGCAATGTTTTCATTACTACAACAATATCTTAAGTCAATCAATCCATTCTCATATACATTTCTTACATAATGATACCTTATATCAATGTATATGCTTAGTTCTTTTATGATAAATGGCATTTTTTACCAAGTGTAGTAGTAATTATCAGCATTTATTTCTACATTCTATACAGTGTAATTCAATCTCACTTAATATCTTTCTTAAATAGTGGAAGCTAGTGCTATGTATTCTGCATCAGTGCTACTCAAGGTCACAGCAGTCTGTTTCTTAGCTTCCCAAGAAAATATACAACCTGCTAAAATAAAACTATATCCTGTATAGCATCTTCTACTATCCGTATCCTCAATCCAATCTGCATCCACAAAACAAGCCAATGGTTTCCCTATCCTATAATACTTCAATCCTATACATTTTGTCTTACTAATGTACTTCATTATCTCTGCGGATCAGTATTCTTCTGGGACAATTTCAACTACATCCGCTTTTTCTGCTATTTCCTTCTTTATTTGATTTAAATCACTCATATGCGATGACGCGAGCAGCAAGTCATCGACGTAAACATCTATTAGGTTTATTTTTCCGCCATCATTCCTCACATATGAACATGGCTTACTATTAAATGAACTAAAACCCATTCCAAGCAAACTCTAATCTATTGTCCTATTCCACTGCCTACCTGATTGTTTCAAGCCTTATAACGCCTTTCTCAATTTCAATATCTTAAACGGACTACTATCATCCACAAAACACTCAGGTTGATGCATAAACACATCACTATCAAGCTCACTATTTAAATGTGCCGTCGAAAAGTCCATTTGATGCAAATGCAAAATATATTCCGCCGCCAAGACCATAACCATCCTAATGGTTTCATTCCGTACCACAGGCGAAAAAGTTGTATAATTAATGCCATATGTCTGAGCATACCCTTTTGCCACAAGCCTGGCCTTGAACCTACCAATATTGCCATCCTTATGCCTCTTAATCTCAAATACCCACTTGCAACCTATAGGTTTCTGTCCCTGTGGCAAATCAACTAATTCCCACGTTCTATTCTTTACTAAAGAGTTATACTCCTCCTGCTTGGCAACTCACCAATAATTAGCATATTCATTATTCAAAGCCTCATCATTATTTACCTGTTGTATTAAATTTTCCACATTGTACTGCTTCTTGGGTCTGCCTGGCTGTCCACTACGCACGATTCGAGGTCTTCCTGGTGATATTTTCAGCTCTTCAATGACGTCTTTTGTGGCAACTAATTGGCGCACGTTTTTTTCAACCAATGGCATGTAGACTAACATTGTTAATTTTTTCGATTAAAGAAACATCACGGCTTATAATCACTTATTTTGCTTCTTTATCATACAGACTATACGCTTTTGAAGTTGTTGAGTTACCGACGACAATGAATTCTTTTCCTTTTGCTTTAAATTGCCAAATATTTTTAAGTGTTTTACACTTGGCTTGCGACCGTTCTACACTTCATACGTGGTGACGATTGGCTCTGCCCATAAAAATACATCTAATTTTGCTGCTACTAACGTTGTTCTCGCCATTTTAACCAACGTTTTGTTTAACCTCTCTTCTACGCCATTCCGCTGTGGTGTGTACGGTATAGACAATTGTCTGACTATACCAGTCATGCCCAAAAAATTTTTTCTTGTGTATTAGTGAGTCAGAGAAAAATAACAAATTGAGAGAAATTATTTATTTCCAGCCAAATTATAATGTTAGTAAGAGATTGAAAAACGGAAAAATTATATTGATATTAAGAAGCAAACATATGAATATATGTATGTACATATTTTTAAATAAAATAATTCAACTTAATTTTTTAAATTTTAAATCAAAATACTCAATTATATATAAACTCTATAAAAATAAAAGATGTTAATTTGATATTTGTGCATAAATTTTGTTTAACAAAAACAAAACAACTTATTAGTATAATTCATTAAAAAAAATCAAAAAATTTTCTCGAAAAATAAAAGATTGCAATTGGGAATCTTATATAAACGATTCTAATCATATAATAATAAAATATAAAAACAGCCGCTACGCTTGCGCATTCATCGCTTGTTCATTGAGGACTAAATGAAAGAGCATTAACATTTCATTGAATGGCCGCACAACATTTTTTGAGTGTGAACCTGAAAAAAAGCAACAAAGCATTCGCTAACCATGTACACTTGTCAACGTGTAAATGAAAGAGCATAAGAATATGTGTGAATTCTCTCCAAACAATTGTTTCATGAGCTGGGCATCCCTGGACTATACTATGTTCATTTATATACGCATCAAAAATTTTGTTTCTAAATTCTGTTTCGTTATCAGAACGCATAACCTTTATTTTCTTGGTTGTTTGACGCTCAATTGTAGTTTTGAAGGTCTTAAATTTTTCAAATGCTTCCTCTTTCTTTTTCAAAAAATAGACAAACAAAAAACGAGATTTATCATCTATGAACGTCAATATGTAGCGAGCACCACTAAGTGACGTATCATTAATAACACAAAATAACCTGTGATTAATAAGACCGCATTCATCTGTGTGAATCAATTCTAGCGATTCTGTCGCTCTGGTCTCTGAGCTCACAAATGGCTTCACCGTAATTTTACTCTTCATGCATATAAAACAAGTCAACTCCTTATAGGCCTATTACACTGGCGTACATGTCGGCCGACATGCTCGACGGCGAAGTTTACGTTTTGCTATTACACTATCGAACGCTGATGGCGTACTTCACTATACAAAAATTTTTAAAGTGAAAGTCTGGCAATGAAGCGAAAAGTTGTAGCAGCTATGGTTGTCAATAAATTACTGATACAAGAGGAGGAAAACGAAAATAAAAGAAAGAGGAAAATATGGGTTAAGGAATGGTTGGGAAAAAGGAAAACATTTTCCCATACCAATTTATTAAGGGAATTAGAAGCAACCGCACCTAAAGACTACCGAAATTTCTTGAGAATGGATAATAATATTTATAGGGAATTGCTGCAGAAAGTAGTTCCTTTAATTGTAAAGAAGGACACACAAATGAGAGAATCTATTTCACCGCATGAACGATTATATTCCACTTTACGATTTTTGGCAACGGGTGAAACTTTTGCTTCTTTAAAACTTAAAACTTATATATCCCATCCGTCTATAAGCAACATAATTTTTGAAACTTGTGAAGCTATAATTACTCTTCTGAAAAATTTCATACACGTAAGCATTTAAGTAATTTAAAGAACTTCTACACAAATTAATTTTAGAAAATTAAATTTTTTCTTTCAAAAAATATTGTATGAAAAAAGTACTTTAGCAATATTATGAGATATGTATAGAAAGGTATGAATAATAATAATAATCTCTACGGAGTATCGTTCGAGATCTTGTTAAAAATTAGGACAATTATTTTTTTCTCATAAAATCATAAATATTCAATTAACCAAGTATAGTTTTGATAAAATTAGTTTTTTCCAATCTCAACGCAATCGTAACAGTGTAATACCCCGTCACAAGTGCCTAGTTTCAGAATGGCAGTTCTATGTGCATGCCGCTCGTCCTTGGAATAATATTCCAATATGTCAGAATCTCAATATCAGTGCTAATAGTTTGAAAACCAAGAATGATAGAAAACAGATTACGTACATACTACAGACGTTTTGTGCCGAATTTCGCCAGTGTAGCTGCAAGCCTGCTGGATACTGATGCGAGCGGTTATGGCATAGGGGGTGTGCTATCCCAAGCAGTTAATGGCACTGAGAAGGTCATAAGGTACTATAGCCGTGTACTCTCAAGACCTGAGAGGAACTACTGTGTGACACGACGTGAGCTTCTGACGGTATTGGAATGCATTAAACATTACCATAAATACCTGTATGGTCAACACTTTACATTAAGGACCGATCATTCTGCACTGAGATGGCTATTGCAGTTTAAAAATCCTGAAGGGCAACTGGCAAGGTGGATTGAGCGCCTGCAGAG
>OY776276.1:60886618-60894118 GCA_963675445.1 Linnaemya vulpina | reverse complement strand
ATAGTGGAAGCTAGTGCTATGTATTCTGCATCAGTGCTACTCAAGGTCACAGCAGTCTGTTTCTTAGCTTCCCAAGAAAATATACAACCTGCTAAAATAAAACTATATCCTGTATAGCATCTTCTACTATCCGTATCCTCAATCCAATCTGCATCCACAAAACAAGCCAATGGTTTCCCTATCCTATAATACTTCAATCCTATACATTTTGTCTTACTAATGTACTTCATTATCTCTGCGGATCAGTATTCTTCTGGGACAATTTCAACTACATCCGCTTTTTCTGCTATTTCCTTCTTTATTTGATTTAAATCACTCATATGCGATGACGCGAGCAGCAAGTCATCGACGTAAACATCTATTAGGTTTATTTTTCCGCCATCATTCCTCACATATAAACATGGCTCACTATTAAATGAACTAAAACCCATTCCAAGCAAACTCTAATCTATTGTCCTATTCCACTGCCTACCTGATTGTTTCAAGCCTTATAACGCCTTTCTCAATTTCAATATCTTAAACGGACTACTATCATCCACAAAACACTCAGGTTGATGCCGTCGAAAAGTCCATTTGATGCAAATGCAAAATATATTCCGCCGCCAAGACCATAACCATCCTAATGGTTTCATTCCGTACCACAGGCGAAAAAGTTGTATAATTAATGCCATATGTCTGAGCATACCCTTTTGCCACAAGCCTGGCCTTGAACCTACCAATATTGCCATCCTTATGCCTCTTAATCTCAAATACCCACTTGCAACCTATAGGTTTCTGTCCCTGTGGCGAATCAACTAATTCCCACGTTCTATTCTTTACTAAAGAGTTATACTCCTCCTGCTTGGCAACTCACCAATAATTAGCATATTCATTATTCAAAGCCTCATCATTATTTACCTGTTGTATTAAATTTTCCACATTGTACTGCTTCTTGGGTCTGCCTGGCTGTCCACTACGCACGATTCGAGGTCTTCCTGGTGATATTTTCAGCTCTTCAATGACGTCTTTTGTGGCAACTAATTGGCGCACGTTTTTTTCAACCAATGGCATGTAGACTAACATTGTTAATTTTTTCGATTAAAGAAACATCACGGCTTATAATCACTTACTTTGCTTCTTTATCATACAGAGTATACGCTTTTGAAGTTGTTGAGTTACCGACGACAATGAATTCTTTTCCTTTTGCTTTAAATTGCCAAATATTTTTAAGTGTTGTACACTTGGCTTGCGACCGTTCTACACTTCATACGTGGTGACAATTGCCTCTGCCCATAAAAATACATCTAATTTTGCTGCTACTAACGTTGTTCTCGCCATTTTAACCAACGTTTTGTTTAACCTCTCTGCTACGCCATTCCGCTGTGGTGTGTACGGTATAGACAATTGTCTGACTATACCAGTCATGCCCAAAAATTTTTTTCTTGTGTATTAGTGAGTCAGAGAAAAATAACAAATTGAGAGAAATTATTTATTTCCAGCCAAATTATAATGTTAGTAAGAGATTGAAAAACGGAAAAATTATATTGATATTAAGAAGCAAACATATGAATATATGTATGTACATATTTTTAAATAAAATAATTCAACTTAATTTTTTAAATTTTAAATCAAAATACTCAATTATATATAAACTCTATAAAAATAAAAGATGATAATTTGATATTTGTGTTATATTGTGCATAAATTTTGTTTAACAAAAACAAAACAACTTATTAGTATAATTCATTAAAAAAAATCAAAAAATTTTCTCGAAAAATAAAAGATTGCAATTGGGAATCTTATATAAACGATTCTAATCATATAATAATAAAATATAAAAAACAGCCGCTACGCTTGCGCATTCATCGCTTGTTCATTGAGGACTAAATGAAAGAGCATTAACATTTCATTGAATGGCCGCACAACATTTTTTGAGTGTGAACCTGAAAAAAAGCAACAAAGCATTCGCTAACCATGTACACTTGTCAACGTCTAAATGAAAGAGCATAAGAATATGTGTGAGTTCTCTCCAAACAATTGTTTCATGAGCTGGGCATCCCTGGACTATACTATGTTCATTTATATACGCATCAAAAATTTTGTTTCTAAATTCTGTTTCGTTAGCAGAACGCATAACCTTTATTTTCTTGGTTGTTTGACGCTCAATTGTAGTTTTGAAGGTCTTAAATTTTTCAAATGCTTCCTCTTTCTTTTTCAAAAAATAGACAAACAAAAAACGAGATTTATCATCTATGAACGTCAATATGTAGCGAGCACCACTAAGTGACGTATCATTAATAACACAAAATAACCTGTGATTAATAAGACCGCATTCATCTGTGTGAATCAATTCTAGCGATTCTGTCGCTCTGGTCTCTGAGCTCACAAATGGCTTCACCGTAATTTGTACTTCATGCATATAAAACAAGTCAACTCCTTATAGGCCTATTACACTGGCGTACATGTCGGCCGACATGCTCGACGGCGAAGTTTACGTTTTGCTATTACACTATCGAACGCTGATGGCGTACTTCATTATAAAAAAATTTTTAAAGTGAAAGTCTGGCAATGAAGCGAAAAGTTGTAGCAGCTATGGTTGTCAATGAATTACTATTACAAGAGGAGGAAAACGAAAATAAAAGAAAGAGGAAAATATGGGTAAAGGAATGGTTGGGAAAAAGGAAAACATTTTCCCATACCAATTTATTAAGGGAATTAGAAGCAACCGCACCTAAAGACTACCGAAATTTCTTGAGAGTGGATAATAATATTTATTGGGAATTGCTGCAGAAAGTGGCTCCTTTAATTGTAAAGAAGGACACACAAATGAGAGAATCTATTTCACCGCATGAACGATTATATTCCACTTTACGATTTTTGGCAACGGGTGAAACTTTTGCTTCTTTAAAATTTAAAACTTATATATCCCATCCGTCTATAAGCAACATAATTTTTGAAACTTGTGAAGCTATAATTACTCTTCTGAAAAACTTCATACACGTAAGCATTTAAGTAATTTAAAGAACTTGCACACAAATTAATTTTAGAAAATTAAATTTTTTCTTTCAAAAAATATGGTATGAAAAAAGTACTTTAGCAATATTATGAGATATGTATAGAAAGGTATGAATAATAATAATCTCTACGGAGTATCGTTCGAGATCTTGTTAAAAATTAGGACAAGTATTTTTTTCTCATAAAATCATATATATTCAATTAACCAAGGTTTTGATAAAATTAGTTTTTTCCAATCTCAACGCAATCGTAACAGTGTAATACCCCGTCACAAGTGCCTAGTTTCAGAATGGCAGTTCTATGTGCATGCCGCTCGTTCTTGGAATAACATTCCAATATGTCAGAATCTCAATAGCAGTGCTAATAGTTTGAAAACCAAGAATGATAGAAAACAGATTACGTACATACTACAGACGTTTTGTGCCGAATTTCGCCAGTGTAGCTGCAAGCCTGCTGGATACTGATGCGAGCGGTTATGGCATAGGGGGTGTGCTATCCCAAGCAGTTAATGGCACTGAGAAGGTCATAAGGTACTATAGCCGTGTACTCTCAAGACCTGAGAGGAACTACTGTGTGACACGACGTGAGCTTCTGACGGTATTGGAATGCATTAAACATTACCATAAATACCTGTATGGTCAACACTTTACATTAAGGACCGATCATTCTGCACTGAGATGGCTATTGCAGTTTAAAAATCCTGAAGGGCAACTGGCAAGGTGGATTGAGCGCCTGCAGAGCTACGACTTCAGCATTGAGCATAGAAGGGGCACAATGCATAACAATGCGGATGCTCTTTCAAGAAGACCCTGCTGTTTAGAGTGTAAACATTGTATTAGAACCGAACAAAAGGAACGCGTTGTTAATGTTCGGCTAATGCACATTGGCCCTGATGAAGACTTGTCAGCGGCACAGAGGGATGACAGCATACTAAGGAAAACTATAGCGGCCAAAGAAGAGGACAGACGACCGTACCGGAATGAAATTTCGGCATATTTGTATAACGCTCATCGGAGTAAGACGTGTTTTTCTGTGCTCTGTATAATGCTTCAATCCTGACTTAAACTGATAACAAATAAATTCGAATATAAATAATTGAATTTTTGTTGTGCGTTTATGTTTGTTTTATTTTTGTTCTTGAGGTGTGCTAAAAAAATTAAAAAAATATATAAAAAAATACATAAAATAAAAAAAATAAAAAACAAGGACTTTATGCTATAAAAGGAATTTATTATAGTCCTCACATTTCATACGTTTTTATATTAACATACATTCATACCAACATACTCGAATATTTAACGAGCAATCAAAAACACTAACAATTAAATCTTTAAAGTGTCTCTTTTCTGCTTTTGTTTTTTTTTTGCTGAATAATATACTGCATACATTTTTCTCAACAATAATAACAACAACCAATGATTATATACATATATGTAATTTCAAATTGTAATATTAAACAACAATAATAATCATCTTTTGTGCAAATTACAAAAATTAACGAAATATCCAACAAAAACTATCAACCAAGAAGAAAGCAAAAAATTCCGCAAATTCAAAGCAACAACTAACATAATACTCATAATTATTAATCAATAACAACAATAATCAGCAATAAATTCATATACCAGCAAACATAAATTAACTAAAAATTTGAACTGCTCCTATTTTTATTTTTAACGTTTAAAGTAATATTTATAGATATGGCCTGTTTAGCAAAAAATTGTACCATATCAAGCGATGATGACAGAATGATTGTCTGTTGGCTTTGCCATGAATGTTGTCATTATAAATGCTGTGGTATCTCTGGGTTAGTAGCAGAGGCTTTATCCAAGATTAATGGACTACATTGGTGTTGTGAAAGCTGCAGGAAAATAGGAGTCGACTATTATCGTTTCTTCCAAAATACGAAATCGAAGTTTATGGAATTACAGGATGAAGCTTCTAAGTTAAACGAATGTATTTCCGCTTATGGTAAATTGTTTGACGATTTTAAATCGTTAGACAATCTGAAGTCTCCTCCATAAAAAAAACGTCGTAAGTCACCTAGAATCAACAACAAAGAAAAACGTGATGATCCTCCGGCTGTTTCGTGCAAATCTACATCATTTTTAGGAGCTGGTTTAAATACATGCCCTTCAATAAACACAGAATTAAATATCGCTAATTCACAACAAAGTTATGCCGAAGCCGTCACCGAAATCAATCATTGATGCGCTACAATCACATTCGGAGGCAGGTGCTTATAGTCCGCTACGAGCAGTACCTCCAAGAAAAACAATTTTCGTTTCTCGTTTGGCAAGCGATACTACTTCGGGTTCAGTTGAATCTTACGTAAAAAGTAAAATTGGTAACCATGCAGGCATCTCAATTCTTAAATTCAATTTTTCTCAACCCAGATCTATATCATCTTTCAAAATTACAGTTTCTGTAGATCTTTATGATACTTTACTTGATCCGTGATTTGTTACTGGCCAAATAACACTCTTGTTCGGGAATATGTGTATAGAAGAAGATCACAAAATATTGAAGTGCTGCCACAACGTCAATCTAACGCTCCAAAAAACTAAATGCAACTACTGATTATATTTCTATTGTTTACCAAAATGTCCGTGGCTTGAGAACTAAACTATCAACTCTATATATGGAAAGCTTCAACATTGATCATCATGTCTTGGTGTTCACAGAAACATGGCTCAATGACAATTTTTTAAATGCCGAAATACTTTGTAACAACTTCAATATATTTCGCCGTGTCATTGTTTATTAATGACTTACCTGATGTAGTTCGTTCATCCAATATTTTGATGTATGCTGACGACGTGAAAATTTTTCTGAGTTATAGTCAAATATCTGAACAAAAACATCTCCAAGAAGATTGAAATTCATTTTACTCTTGGTGCAAAACAAATCGTATGGAACTTAATTTGAAAAATCGTAAATACATGCGTTTTGTTAGAAGAAGTCCGATTCCTGCAAGCTATGTTTTTGAAAATTATCAATTGGACTTGGTTGATAATATCTAATGAACTTAATTTCATTGCTCATATAAAAATGGCAATAAATAAAGCTACAGGTGTACTTGGTTTTGTAAAACGCTGGTCTAAAAAGTTTAATGATCCGTATGTTACAAAAAGCATATATACATCACTTGTAAGGCCTGTGTTGGAGTACGGATCGGTAATATTGGACCCTATATATAAAACACATTCTGACGCTATTGAATCTGTACAAAAACAGTTTCTTATTTTTTGTCTTCGTGGGTTAAACTTTAACCCAATGAATTTACCATCATATTCTGCTAGAATTTCCCTTATTTCTAGTTTTTTTAATCAACGATATAACTTTTAATGTCCCACAGCGTCATTCACGTTATTTTTGTCCGCTATCAGTTAAATTTTTCAGAGCAAATTATGCCAGTGATGATCCTTTGAGAAGGATGTGCCACGAGTTCAACAAATTTTATAAATTTATTGATTTTTCTTCAAGCCACAGTACAATAAAAAACAAAATATCAATTTATCTAAACTCATAATATTGTACTAAGCTTTTGTAGATATTATTATTATTTTATGTTTTATACTAATGTTTAAAAAATTTATGTATACAATTTAACTGTCTGTAAGGATCATTATCCATAGACAAATAAATAAATAAATAAATAAAAAAAAGCCCACTCGCCAAGTCTCATTGGGCTCAGTGGAACAGCCTCAGGGTAATAAAAGGGTGTTTATATCGCGTATGGGAAAGTGTAGATGGCAAAACAACTTCAAATTTAATACTTGTGCCATACTCCAAGATAAGTAAAGTTTTACAGGAGTTTCATAATGGACCTAGTGGCGGTCATCTTGGAGTAACAAAAACACTTGAGAAACTGAAGCAGCATTTTTATTGGGTTGGATGCCAACAAGCCGTAGCCGACTGGATAGCAAACTGCCCACAGTGCATAGTAAGGCCCAGTAAGAAGAAGCCGGGGACGGCTACAGAAATACAACTCAGGAGCACCATTCGAGCGGATCGCAATGGATGTAGCAGGTCCCTTTCCCGTCACTGAAGCCGGAAATCGTTATGTACTAGTGGTAATGAACTATTTCAGTAAATGGCGAGAGGTATATGCTATACCTAACCAGGAAGCAAAGACAATTGTAAATGCATTCGTCAACAACTGGGTATGTCGCTATGGTGTCCCAATAGAATTACATTCCGACCAAAAAAGGAATTTCGAGTCGGCCATATTCAGGGAAATGTGCGAGTTATATGGGATAAAGAAAACCAGAACGACGCCGTTGCATCCACAGTCTGATGGCATGGTAGAAAGGTTCAATCGCACCTTAGAAGAGAACCTACGAAAAGTAGTAAGCAACCATCAGAGGGATTGGGACGAGCACATTCCCAAATTTTTGATGGCATATAGATCAGCTGTACACGACTCAACATCGAGATCGCCAGCCAAAATTATCTTCGGGACGGAATTAAAACTAAGCCAACTGTAGAAGAAGGAGCTATTAC
>OY776276.1:60821618-60881618 GCA_963675445.1 Linnaemya vulpina | reverse complement strand
TTTCGATTAAAGAAACATCACGGCTTATAATCACTTATTTTGCTTCTTTATCATACAGACTATACGCTTTTGAAGTTGTTGAGTTACCGACGACAATGAATTCTTTTCCTTTTGCTTTAAATTGCCAAATATTTTTAAGTGTTTTACACTTGGCTTGCGACCGTTCTACACTTCATACGTGGTGACGATTGGCTCTGCCCATAAAAATACATCTAATTTTGCTGCTACTAACGTTGTTCTCGCCATTTTAACCAACGTTTTGTTTAACCTCTCTTCTACGCCATTCCGCTGTGGTGTGTACGGTATAGACAATTGTCTGACTATACCAGTCATGCCCAAAAAATTTTTTCTTGTGTATTAGTGAGTCAGAGAAAAATAACAAATTGAGAGAAATTATTTATTTCCAGCCAAATTATAATGTTAGTAAGAGATTGAAAAACGGAAAAATTATATTGATATTAAGAAGCAAACATATGAATATATGTATGTACATATTTTTAAATAAAATAATTCAACTTAATTTTTTAAATTTTAAATCAAAATACTCAATTATATATAAACTCTATAAAAATAAAAGATGTTAATTTGATATTTGTGCATAAATTTTGTTTAACAAAAACAAAACAACTTATTAGTATAATTCGTTAAAAAAAATCAAAAAATTTTCTCGAAAAATAAAAGATTGCAATTGGAAATCTTATATAAACGATTCTAATCATATAATAATAAAATATAAAAACAGCCGCTACGCTTGCGCATTCATCGCTTGTTCATTGAGGACTAAATAAAAGAGCATTAACATTTCATTGAATGGCCGCACAACATTTTTTGAGTGTGAACTTGAAAAAAAGCAGCAAAGCATTCGCTAACCATGTACACTTGTCAACGTGTAAATGAAAGAGCATAAGAATATGTGTGAATTCTCTCCAAACAATTGTTTCATGAGCTGGGCATCCCTGGACTATACTATGTTCATTTATATACGCATCAAAAATTTTGTTTCTAAATTCTGTTTCGTTATCAGAACGCATAACCTTTATTTTCTTGGTTGTTTGACGCTCAATTGTAGTTTTGAAGGTCTTAAATTTTTCAAATGCTTCCTCTTTCTTTTTCAAAAAATAGACAAACAAAAAACGAGATTTATCATCTATGAACGTCAATATGTAGCGAGCACCACTAAGTGACGTATCATTAATAACACAAAATAACCTGTGATTAATAAGACCGCATTCATCTGTGTGAATCAATTCTAGCGATTCTGTCGCTCTGGTCTCTGAGCTCACAAATGGCTTCACCGTAATTTTACTCTTCATGCATATAAAACAAGTCAACTCCTTATAGGCCTATTACACTGGCGTACATGTCGGCCGACATGCTCGACGGCGAAGTTTACGTTTTGCTATTACACTATCGAACGCTGATGGCGTACTTCACTATACAAAAATTTTTAAAGTGAAAGTCTGGCAATGAAGCGAAAAGTTGTAGCAGCTATGGTTGTCAATGAATTACTGATACAAGAGGAGGAAAACGAAAATAAAAGAAAGAGGAAAATATGGGTAAAGGAATGGTTGGGAAAAAGGAAAACATTTTCCCATACCAATTTATTAAGGGAATTAGAAGCAACCGCACCTAAAGACTACCGAAATTTCTTGAGAATGGATAATAATATTTATTGGGAATTGCTGCAGAAAGTAGTTCCTTTAATTGTAAAGAAGGACACACAAATGAGAGAATCTATTTCACCGCATGAACGATTATATTCCACTTTACGATTTTTGGCAACGGGTGAAACTTTTGCTTCTTTAAAACTTAAAACTTATATATCCCATCCGTCTATAAGCAACATAATTTTTGAAACTTGTGAAGCTATAATTACTCTTCTGAAAAATTTCATACACGTAAGCATTTAAGTAATTTAAAGAACTTCTACACAAATTAATTTTAGAAAATTAAATTTTTTCTTTCAAAAAATATTGTATGAAAAAAGTACTTTAGCAATATTATGAGATATGTATAGAAAGGTATGAATAATAATAATAATCTCTACGGAGTATCGTTCGAGATCTTGTTAAAAATTAGGACAATTATTTTTTTCTCATAAAATCATAAATATTCAATTAACCAAGTATAGTTTTGATAAAATTAGTTTTTTCCAATCTCAACGCAATCGTAACAGTGTAATACCCCGTCACAAGTGCCTAGTTTCAGAATGGCAGTTCTATGTGCATGCCGCTCGTCCTTGGAATAATATTCCAATATGTCAGAATCTCAATAGCAGTGCTAATAGTTTGAAAACCAAGAATGATAGAAAACAGATTACGTAATCACGTACAAAATTTTATTCTTCTGTGCAGGTATGTGAAGTTCCTTCAATTTATTTGATTCAATAAATAATTGGGAAAATTTCAAACATGTTTTATTGAGGGTGTATTCGTAAGTAGATTTTCTACATTGCATTTTATTGCAGGTAGTTTCTTAAAGGGTTTTTCCTGACAAAGAGAAAAAAAACATTACAGAAAAAATTGTTACAATTTAATAAGTCACACAAACCAACTTGTGCAACATAATGGGGTAAAAACTAAATTAAATTAATTAAGTCATTCTGCTATAATTCATAACAGAAATTCACATATTAATATATATTATAAAAAATTTCTATCATTCTTGTATCAAAACATTTTTATTTAATTCTATCAGATAGTTTTTTATTCGTTAAAATTCATTAAAACTTATTTATACCTAAGTTTTTTCTTTTTCTATTTATTATGTTACATGATGATTAACCTAAAATTATTATAAATAAATAAATAATATAAATAAACAAATAAACAAATAAATAAATAAGAAACTAAAAAGATTTATTGCATGGAAAACTTAAAAATATTGCATGAAAAAACTTAAAAAAATACTGCATACAAAAATTTAAAAATGTGCCAGACTTTAGCTATAAGACTCGTCTGAAAGTAGCTCTTGCACAGACAGGTATTCCTCTGTCTCGATGTCTGCTGTGCCACACTTAGTGTTGCTTGCACGGGGCGGACTATAGTGTATTGCGGTGATGGCAGTGGCGTGGAGATATAGACAGAGCTGTCATACGTGGTCGACGAGCTCGAGTAAGGTGAAGCAGCTGGTAGTGACGTGGTCTGAAAACTAGGCTGATTATCAAAGCTTCTCCATGAAGTCTCCTTCAAATTGCCAAGGGCACCCTGGTAAAGGATTTCGGATATTGCCTTATTGACAAACAGTTTTAGCCGCTCATTCCATCTTTTTGTAAAGGGAGGCCCAATATTGGCCCAAAATCTCGCTTTCGTCCTTCTTATTTTCCAGAGAGTTCACCGCTCGAACAAGCAAATCGTGGGGTTTTGTCTCCGACACCCGTTTTGTTTTTTTGGGTTGTGGCAAAAATCCCTAAAATAAATAAAATTTTTTGTTTTAATTAGTTCTCTTTGACTCAATATAATGTATTTAAAATTTTAATTCTAGTTGCCTACAAGTGAAGAAGAGTGGAAAGTTGTTGGTGCAGAATTTAATGCAATTTGGAATTTCATTAACTGTATTGGTACCATAGACGGGAAGCATAAAAACATCACAAAACATCGTAATTCGGGCTCATATTACTAAAACTACTTACAGCATTGTTTTGATGGCGTTAGTCAATGCAAAGTACGAGTTCCTGATGGTAGAAGATGGAGCAAATGTCAGATGCTGGTATTTTTGCAAATACAAAATTCAATTCAATGTTTCAAGAAAATCAATTGAATTTGCCCCCGCCAACAAAACCACATAACTTTGAGGTGACATTACCATACGTGTTTGTGGCAGACGATGCATTTCCCCTAAGAGAAAATCTGATGAAACCATAAGGTGGAACTGTACTAACATTAGAGCAGCACTATTTTAACAAACGGCTCTCACGCGCCAGAAGGATTGTCGAAAATGCTTTTGGCATCATTGCCTCGCGATTTAGAGTGCTCTTAACCACAATTAACCTCAGTCCAGAAAAAGCAACCAAGGTCGTTTTAGACATATGCTATCTTCACAATTATTTAAGAACTAGAAGTTCAACGTATTTGCAAAGTGTTTCAGTGGAGAACTTTAGAAACACTACCGACTCTACGGAATCAATGTTTGATTTACAAGGCACAAGAAGTACTAATTCCACAAACAAAGCAAAAAATATTAGAAATTACTTTTGTACTTATTTCAATACAACTGGAAAAATTAACTACTACTAGATTAATTATCATATTTGTATATGTATTTACATATCTTAGTATTACATATTTTGACCTAAAGGCTCCGACGCCATTGCCAACATTATATTACCTTTTAATTTTTATTACAAGTCTAATGAATAAATAATAATAATAAAATATAAGCTGAAAAAAAATTTTGATTGTTTTTATATTGGGTTATTACTCACCATCTAATTGGCATTCTTGTAGTGCGATTCTCTATCGCTTTATAGCAAAAGTTGTTATTGTTAAAAAATTAAACAAGCGATTTTGGTATTCTGCACTGCTTTTAACAATACTGTAAACAATGTAAGTTGTTTAATTTAACGAAACAATACACATTTTTGTTTTATTGACTTAAAAACGTAGAAAGTGAAACTAAAAATGGATTTCCAATATTTGGGATATTTATTATCAACGGAAGATGCATTAAGTCAACAAAGGGTAAACCGGCGTTTACTTAGAGAAATGGATACCCGATTTCATCTACCACAGAGTGAGTTCCGAAAGCTTTACAGGTTAACTCCGGAGTTAACAGAAGAAATAATTTCTGAGTTAGACAGTCGGTTCAGAGGCTCAAGAATAACAGCATTATCCACTGAAAAACAGGTAAAATTTCAATAATTATACAGTAGTAAATATACAAATACAGTCTACATTTATCTTTTTTTTGTTCTAGCAACTCTTAGATTTTACGCCATAGGATGCTACCAACGTCCGGTAGGTGAACAGTGGCGATTATCAATGTCCCAACCTTCTATTAGCAGTTCCATACATCGTCATGTTTTGTAAATATGCAAGGTTTCCCATGTCTCAAACGGAGCGCCAAGAAGCAAAAAGAGTTTTTGCTGCTTCATCGTCGCCTTTTGTAGGAGTACAATCGGTGTTGTTGATCATTCCATCAACGTGCAAATCGCAACTTTGGCTTTAATTAATCTTTTTTCAATAAATTCTCATGGCAATTTTAATCAAAGGTATGTGATTCGAATCTAAAAATTCTAAATGTTAATGCTAAAAACCCGGGAGCTAGGCATGATTCATATATCTGGAGCTGTAGTGCAGTACGACGAGTAATGCAACGAAGTAACGAAAATGGGTGTCGTATGTTTCTTATTGGTAAGTTTTGTTGTTTAAATAATATAGAACTATATGAAAATAAATTATGTTTATAAAATGTATGCTTGTATATATTTGTAGGTGACTCAGGTTACCCATTAGAGCCATGGCTAATGACTCCTCTGCCAAACGAACCAGAGGGAACACCAAAGTTTCGATACAATGAGGCTTTGTGCAAAGCAATAACCCCAATTGAGAGGCTCTTTGGTGTTTTAAAGGCAACTTGGAGGTGTGTGTCTTAACAGAGAACCCTTTTGTATGAGCCAGGTATCACAGGAAAAATTGTCAACGCTTGCGCAGTCCTTCATAACATAAATTTGGGTGAACAGAGAAGCGAAATAGATAATGAGTGGCTAGAGCCACTGGTGAGCCGCTATGTTGTCGAAGAAGCTCGATCATCAACAGCAAAACGTGTGCAAGAACGAATTATTTCTAATAATTTTAGTTGAAACTAGAAATACTATTAAATATTTGGGGGATTCACACTGTAGTCATAGAGTCATAAAATAATAGCACTTAATATATAACAATTGTAAACAACACGTCATAACTTGGTTTGCTAAATAAAGTTGTATATATAAACTCTAACAGCTGCTGCCTTGTTATGAGCTGAATAAATTTTTTTGCGGCGGCATATGGATAAACGTTCAGTGGCTGCCAACTACGTAATTTAAACGAGAAAAATGTTTCAATTGTATATATTTAGTTTTCGCGTTTTAGTGCTCCTTTAATATATTTAATGTTATAAAAAGTGATTTAATAAACAGACATATAGATATGAATAATTTTTATCCGCTTTTTAGTCGTGAAACATATATAAGTAACGGCGGCAAACATATACTACCGCCGTCTCGCTTACAGATTTTCAAAGTTCGACTTAGATCTCTAGAGCTATTTTATGACAACTGTAATATGTGAAATCTTATATAAAAGTTAAGCAGAGTTAAAAACGAAGAACTAAGCCAAATAGAAACAAACCAGTTACCATCATTCCTCACATATAAACATGGCTCACTATTAAATGAACTAGAACCCATTCCAAGCAAACTCTAATTTATTGTCCTATTCCACTGCCTACCTGATTGTTTCAAGCCATATAACGCCTTTCTCAATTTCAATATCTTAAACGGACTACTATCATCTACAAAACACTCAGGTTGATGCATAAACACATCACTATCAAGCTCACTATTTAAATGTGCCGTCGAAACGTCCATTTGATGCAAATGCAAAATATATTCCGCCACCAAGACCATAACCATCCTAATGGTTTCATTCCATACCACAGGCGAAAAAGTTGTATAATGAATGCCATATGGCTGAGCATACCCTTTTGCCACAAGCCTGGCCTTGAACCTACCAATATTGCCATCCTTATTCCTCTTAATCTCAAATACCCACTTGCAACCTATATTTTTCTGTCCCTGTGGGAAATCAACTAATTCCCACGTTCTATTCTTTACTAAAGACTTATACTCCTCCTGCACGGCAACTCACCAATAATTAGCATATTCATTATTCAAAGCCTCATCATTATTTACCTGTTGTATTAAATTTTCCACATTGTACTGCTTCTTGGGTCTGCCTGGCTGTCCACTACGCACGATTCGAGGTCTTCCTGGTGATATTTTCAGCTCTTCAATGACGTCTTTTGTGGCAACTAATTGGCGCACGTTTTTTTCAACCAATGGCATGTAGACTAACATTGTTAATTTTTTCGATTAAAGAAACATCACGGCTTATAATCACTTATTTTGCTTCTTTATCATACAGACTATACGCTTTTGAAGTTGTTGAGTTACCGACGACAATGAATTCTTTTCCTTTTGCTTTAAATTGCCAAATATTTTTAAGTGTTTTACACTTGGCTTGCGACCGTTCTACACTTCATACGTGGTGACGATTGGCTCTGCCCATAAAAATACATCTAATTTTGCTGCTACTAACGTTGTTCTCGCCATTTTAACCAACGTTTTGTTTAACCTCTCTTCTACGCCATTCCGCTGTGGTGTGTACGGTATAGACAATTGTCTGACTATACCAGTCATGCCCAAAAAATTTTTTCTTGTGTATTAGTGAGTCAGAGAAAAATAACAAATTGAGAGAAATTATTTATTTCCAGCCAAATTATAATGTTAGTAAGAGATTGAAAAACGGAAAAATTATATTGATATTAAGAAGCAAACATATGAATATATGTATGTACATATTTTTAAATAAAATAATTCAACTTAATTTTTTAAATTTTAAATCAAAATACTCAATTATATATAAACTCTATAAAAATAAAAGATGTTAATTTGATATTTGTGCATAAATTTTGTTTAACAAAAACAAAACAACTTATTAGTATAATTCGTTAAAAAAAATCAAAAAATTTTCTCGAAAAATAAAAGATTGCAATTGGAAATCTTATATAAACGATTCTAATCATATAATAATAAAATATAAAAACAGCCGCTACGCTTGCGCATTCATCGCTTGTTCATTGAGGACTAAATAAAAGAGCATTAACATTTCATTGAATGGCCGCACAACATTTTTTGAGTGTGAACTTGAAAAAAAGCAGCAAAGCATTCGCTAACCATGTACACTTGTCAACGTGTAAATGAAAGAGCATAAGAATATGTGTGAATTCTCTCCAAACAATTGTTTCATGAGCTGGGCATCCCTGGACTATACTATGTTCATTTATATACGCATCAAAAATTTTGTTTCTAAATTCTGTTTCGTTATCAGAACGCATAACCTTTATTTTCTTGGTTGTTTGACGCTCAATTGTAGTTTTGAAGGTCTTAAATTTTTCAAATGCTTCCTCTTTCTTTTTCAAAAAATAGACAAACAAAAAACGAGATTTATCATCTATGAACGTCAATATGTAGCGAGCACCACTAAGTGACGTATCATTAATAACACAAAATAACCTGTGATTAATAAGACCGCATTCATCTGTGTGAATCAATTCTAGCGATTCTGTCGCTCTGGTCTCTGAGCTCACAAATGGCTTCACCGTAATTTTACTCTTCATGCATATAAAACAAGTCAACTCCTTATAGGCCTATTACACTGGCGTACATGTCGGCCGACATGCTCGACGGCGAAGTTTACGTTTTGCTATTACACTATCGAACGCTGATGGCGTACTTCACTATACAAAAATTTTTAAAGTGAAAGTCTGGCAATGAAGCGAAAAGTTGTAGCAGCTATGGTTGTCAATGAATTACTGATACAAGAGGAGGAAAACGAAAATAAAAGAAAGAGGAAAATATGGGTAAAGGAATGGTTGGGAAAAAGGAAAACATTTTCCCATACCAATTTATTAAGGGAATTAGAAGCAACCGCACCTAAAGACTACCGAAATTTCTTGAGAATGGATAATAATATTTATTGGGAATTGCTGCAGAAAGTAGTTCCTTTAATTGTAAAGAAGGACACACAAATGAGAGAATCTATTTCACCGCATGAACGATTATATTCCACTTTACGATTTTTGGCAACGGGTGAAACTTTTGCTTCTTTAAAACTTAAAACTTATATATCCCATCCGTCTATAAGCAACATAATTTTTGAAACTTGTGAAGCTATAATTACTCTTCTGAAAAATTTCATACACGTAAGCATTTAAGTAATTTAAAGAACTTCTACACAAATTAATTTTAGAAAATTAAATTTTTTCTTTCAAAAAATATTGTATGAAAAAAGTACTTTAGCAATATTATGAGATATGTATAGAAAGGTATGAATAATAATAATAATCTCTACGGAGTATCGTTCGAGATCTTGTTAAAAATTAGGACAATTATTTTTTTCTCATAAAATCATAAATATTCAATTAACCAAGTATAGTTTTGATAAAATTAGTTTTTTCCAATCTCAACGCAATCGTAACAGTGTAATACCCCGTCACAAGTGCCTAGTTTCAGAATGGCAGTTCTATGTGCATGCCGCTCGTCCTTGGAATAATATTCCAATATGTCAGAATCTCAATAGCAGTGCTAATAGTTTGAAAACCAAGAATGATAGAAAACAGATTACGTAATCACGTACAAAATTTTATTCTTCTGTGCAGGTATGTGAAGTTCCTTCAATTTATTTGATTCAATAAATAATTGGGAAAATTTCAAACATGTTTTATTGAGGGTGTATTCGTAAGTAGATTTTCTACATTGCATTTTATTGCAGGTAGTTTCTTAAAGGGTTTTTCCTGACAAAGAGAAAAAAAACATTACAGAAAAAATTGTTACAATTTAATAAGTCACACAAACCAACTTGTGCAACATAATGGGGTAAAAACTAAATTAAATTAATTAAGTCATTCTGCTATAATTCATAACAGAAATTCACATATTAATATATATTATAAAAAATTTCTATCATTCTTGTATCAAAACATTTTTATTTAATTCTATCAGATAGTTTTTTATTCGTTAAAATTCATTAAAACTTATTTATACCTAAGTTTTTTCTTTTTCTATTTATTATGTTACATGATGATTAACCTAAAATTATTATAAATAAATAAATAATATAAATAAACAAATAAACAAATAAATAAATAAGAAACTAAAAAGATTTATTGCATGGAAAACTTAAAAATATTGCATGAAAAAACTTAAAAAAATACTGCATACAAAAATTTAAAAATGTGCCAGACTTTAGCTATAAGACTCGTCTGAAAGTAGCTCTTGCACAGACAGGTATTCCTCTGTCTCGATGTCTGCTGTGCCACACTTAGTGTTGCTTGCACGGGGCGGACTATAGTGTATTGCGGTGATGGCAGTGGCGTGGAGATATAGACAGAGCTGTCATACGTGGTCGACGAGCTCGAGTAAGGTGAAGCAGCTGGTAGTGACGTGGTCTGAAAACTAGGCTGATTATCAAAGCTTCTCCATGAAGTCTCCTTCAAATTGCCAAGGGCACCCTGGTAAAGGATTTCGGATATTGCCTTATTGACAAACAGTTTTAGCCGCTCATTCCATCTTTTTGTAAAGGGAGGCCCAATATTGGCCCAAAATCTCGCTTTCGTCCTTCTTATTTTCCAGAGAGTTCACCGCTCGAACAAGCAAATCGTGGGGTTTTGTCTCCGACACCCGTTTTGTTTTTTTGGGTTGTGGCAAAAATCCCTAAAATAAATAAAATTTTTTGTTTTAATTAGTTCTCTTTGACTCAATATAATGTATTTAAAATTTTAATTCTAGTTGCCTACAAGTGAAGAAGAGTGGAAAGTTGTTGGTGCAGAATTTAATGCAATTTGGAATTTCATTAACTGTATTGGTACCATAGACGGGAAGCATAAAAACATCACAAAACATCGTAATTCGGGCTCATATTACTAAAACTACTTACAGCATTGTTTTGATGGCGTTAGTCAATGCAAAGTACGAGTTCCTGATGGTAGAAGATGGAGCAAATGTCAGATGCTGGTATTTTTGCAAATACAAAATTCAATTCAATGTTTCAAGAAAATCAATTGAATTTGCCCCCGCCAACAAAACCACATAACTTTGAGGTGACATTACCATACGTGTTTGTGGCAGACGATGCATTTCCCCTAAGAGAAAATCTGATGAAACCATAAGGTGGAACTGTACTAACATTAGAGCAGCACTATTTTAACAAACGGCTCTCACGCGCCAGAAGGATTGTCGAAAATGCTTTTGGCATCATTGCCTCGCGATTTAGAGTGCTCTTAACCACAATTAACCTCAGTCCAGAAAAAGCAACCAAGGTCGTTTTAGACATATGCTATCTTCACAATTATTTAAGAACTAGAAGTTCAACGTATTTGCAAAGTGTTTCAGTGGAGAACTTTAGAAACACTACCGACTCTACGGAATCAATGTTTGATTTACAAGGCACAAGAAGTACTAATTCCACAAACAAAGCAAAAAATATTAGAAATTACTTTTGTACTTATTTCAATACAACTGGAAAAATTAACTACTACTAGATTAATTATCATATTTGTATATGTATTTACATATCTTAGTATTACATATTTTGACCTAAAGGCTCCGACGCCATTGCCAACATTATATTACCTTTTAATTTTTATTACAAGTCTAATGAATAAATAATAATAATAAAATATAAGCTGAAAAAAAATTTTGATTGTTTTTATATTGGGTTATTACTCACCATCTAATTGGCATTCTTGTAGTGCGATTCTCTATCGCTTTATAGCAAAAGTTGTTATTGTTAAAAAATTAAACAAGCGATTTTGGTATTCTGCACTGCTTTTAACAATACTGTAAACAATGTAAGTTGTTTAATTTAACGAAACAATACACATTTTTGTTTTATTGACTTAAAAACGTAGAAAGTGAAACTAAAAATGGATTTCCAATATTTGGGATATTTATTATCAACGGAAGATGCATTAAGTCAACAAAGGGTAAACCGGCGTTTACTTAGAGAAATGGATACCCGATTTCATCTACCACAGAGTGAGTTCCGAAAGCTTTACAGGTTAACTCCGGAGTTAACAGAAGAAATAATTTCTGAGTTAGACAGTCGGTTCAGAGGCTCAAGAATAACAGCATTATCCACTGAAAAACAGGTAAAATTTCAATAATTATACAGTAGTAAATATACAAATACAGTCTACATTTATCTTTTTTTTGTTCTAGCAACTCTTAGATTTTACGCCATAGGATGCTACCAACGTCCGGTAGGTGAACAGTGGCGATTATCAATGTCCCAACCTTCTATTAGCAGTTCCATACATCGTCATGTTTTGTAAATATGCAAGGTTTCCCATGTCTCAAACGGAGCGCCAAGAAGCAAAAAGAGTTTTTGCTGCTTCATCGTCGCCTTTTGTAGGAGTACAATCGGTGTTGTTGATCATTCCATCAACGTGCAAATCGCAACTTTGGCTTTAATTAATCTTTTTTCAATAAATTCTCATGGCAATTTTAATCAAAGGTATGTGATTCGAATCTAAAAATTCTAAATGTTAATGCTAAAAACCCGGGAGCTAGGCATGATTCATATATCTGGAGCTGTAGTGCAGTACGACGAGTAATGCAACGAAGTAACGAAAATGGGTGTCGTATGTTTCTTATTGGTAAGTTTTGTTGTTTAAATAATATAGAACTATATGAAAATAAATTATGTTTATAAAATGTATGCTTGTATATATTTGTAGGTGACTCAGGTTACCCATTAGAGCCATGGCTAATGACTCCTCTGCCAAACGAACCAGAGGGAACACCAAAGTTTCGATACAATGAGGCTTTGTGCAAAGCAATAACCCCAATTGAGAGGCTCTTTGGTGTTTTAAAGGCAACTTGGAGGTGTGTGTCTTAACAGAGAACCCTTTTGTATGAGCCAGGTATCACAGGAAAAATTGTCAACGCTTGCGCAGTCCTTCATAACATAAATTTGGGTGAACAGAGAAGCGAAATAGATAATGAGTGGCTAGAGCCACTGGTGAGCCGCTATGTTGTCGAAGAAGCTCGATCATCAACAGCAAAACGTGTGCAAGAACGAATTATTTCTAATAATTTTAGTTGAAACTAGAAATACTATTAAATATTTGGGGGATTCACACTGTAGTCATAGAGTCATAAAATAATAGCACTTAATATATAACAATTGTAAACAACACGTCATAACTTGGTTTGCTAAATAAAGTTGTATATATAAACTCTAACAGCTGCTGCCTTGTTATGAGCTGAATAAATTTTTTTGCGGCGGCATATGGATAAACGTTCAGTGGCTGCCAACTACGTAATTTAAACGAGAAAAATGTTTCAATTGTATATATTTAGTTTTCGCGTTTTAGTGCTCCTTTAATATATTTAATGTTATAAAAAGTGATTTAATAAACAGACATATAGATATGAATAATTTTTATCCGCTTTTTAGTCGTGAAACATATATAAGTAACGGCGGCAAACATATACTACCGCCGTCTCGCTTACAGATTTTCAAAGTTCGACTTAGATCTCTAGAGCTATTTTATGACAACTGTAATATGTGAAATCTTATATAAAAGTTAAGCAGAGTTAAAAACGAAGAACTAAGCCAAATAGAAACAAACCAGTTACCATCATTCCTCACATATAAACATGGCTCACTATTAAATGAACTAGAACCCATTCCAAGCAAACTCTAATTTATTGTCCTATTCCACTGCCTACCTGATTGTTTCAAGCCATATAACGCCTTTCTCAATTTCAATATCTTAAACGGACTACTATCATCTACAAAACACTCAGGTTGATGCATAAACACATCACTATCAAGCTCACTATTTAAATGTGCCGTCGAAACGTCCATTTGATGCAAATGCAAAATATATTCCGCCACCAAGACCATAACCATCCTAATGGTTTCATTCCATACCACACGCGAAAAAGTTGTATAATGAATGCCATATGGCTGAGCATACCCTTTTGCCACAAGCCTGGCCTTGAACCTACCAATATTGCCATCCTTATTCCTCTTAATCTCAAATACCCACTTGCAACCTATATTTTTCTGTCCCTGTGGGAAATCAACTAATTCCCACGTTCTATTCTTTACTAAAGACTTATACTCCTCCTGCACGGCAACTCACCAATAATTAGCATATTCATTATTCAAAGCCTCATCATTATTTACCTGTTGTATTAAATTTTCCACATTGTACTGCTTCTTGGGTCTGCCTGGCTGTCCACTACGCACGATTCGAGGTCTTCCTGGTGATATTTTCAGCTCTTCAATGACGTCTTTTGTGGCAACTAATTGGCGCACGTTTTTTTCAACCAATGGCATGTAGACTAACATTGTTAATTTTTTCGATTAAAGAAACATCACGGCTTATAATCACTTATTTTGCTTCTTTATCATACAGACTATACGCTTTTGAAGTTGTTGAGTTACCGACGACAATGAATTCTTTTCCTTTTGCTTTAAATTGCCAAATATTTTTAAGTGTTTTACACTTGGCTTGCGACCGTTCTACACTTCATACGTGGTGACGATTGGCTCTGCCCATAAAAATACATCTAATTTTGCTGCTACTAACGTTGTTCTCGCCATTTTAACCAACGTTTTGTTTAACCTCTCTTCTACGCCATTCCGCTGTGGTGTGTACGGTATAGACAATTGTCTGACTATACCAGTCATGCCCAAAAAATTTTTTCTTGTGTATTAGTGAGTCAGAGAAAAATAACAAATTGAGAGAAATTATTTATTTCCAGCCAAATTATAATGTTAGTAAGAGATTGAAAAACGGAAAAATTATATTGATATTAAGAAGCAAACATATGAATATATGTATGTACATATTTTTAAATAAAATAATTCAACTTAATTTTTTAAATTTTAAATCAAAATACTCAATTATATATAAACTCTATAAAAATAAAAGATGTTAATTTGATATTTGTGCATAAATTTTGTTTAACAAAAACAAAACAACTTATTAGTATAATTCGTTAAAAAAAATCAAAAAATTTTCTCGAAAAATAAAAGATTGCAATTGGAAATCTTATATAAACGATTCTAATCATATAATAATAAAATATAAAAACAGCCGCTACGCTTGCGCATTCATCGCTTGTTCATTGAGGACTAAATAAAAGAGCATTAACATTTCATTGAATGGCCGCACAACATTTTTTGAGTGTGAACTTGAAAAAAAGCAGCAAAGCATTCGCTAACCATGTACACTTGTCAACGTGTAAATGAAAGAGCATAAGAATATGTGTGAATTCTCTCCAAACAATTGTTTCATGAGCTGGGCATCCCTGGACTATACTATGTTCATTTATATACGCATCAAAAATTTTGTTTCTAAATTCTGTTTCGTTATCAGAACGCATAACCTTTATTTTCTTGGTTGTTTGACGCTCAATTGTAGTTTTGAAGGTCTTAAATTTTTCAAATGCTTCCTCTTTCTTTTTCAAAAAATAGACAAACAAAAAACGAGATTTATCATCTATGAACGTCAATATGTAGCGAGCACCACTAAGTGACGTATCATTAATAACACAAAATAACCTGTGATTAATAAGACCGCATTCATCTGTGTGAATCAATTCTAGCGATTCTGTCGCTCTGGTCTCTGAGCTCACAAATCGCTTCACCGTAATTTTACTCTTCATGCATATAAAACAAGTCAACTCCTTATAGGCCTATTACACTGGCGTACATGTCGGCCGACATGCTCGACGGCGAAGTTTACGTTTTGCTATTACACTATCGAACGCTGATGGCGTACTTCACTATACAAAAATTTTTAAAGTGAAAGTCTGGCAATGAAGCGAAAAGTTGTAGCAGCTATGGTTGTCAATGAATTACTGATACAAGAGGAGGAAAACGAAAATAAAAGAAAGAGGAAAATATGGGTAAAGGAATGGTTGGGAAAAAGGAAAACATTTTCCCATACCAATTTATTAAGGGAATTAGAAGCAACCGCACCTAAAGACTACCGAAATTTCTTGAGAATGGATAATAATATTTATTGGGAATTGCTGCAGAAAGTAGTTCCTTTAATTGTAAAGAAGGACACACAAATGAGAGAATCTATTTCACCGCATGAACGATTATATTCCACTTTACGATTTTTGGCAACGGGTGAAACTTTTGCTTCTTTAAAACTTAAAACTTATATATCCCATCCGTCTATAAGCAACATAATTTTTGAAACTTGTGAAGCTATAATTACTCTTCTGAAAAATTTCATACACGTAAGCATTTAAGTAATTTAAAGAACTTCTACACAAATTAATTTTAGAAAATTAAATTTTTTCTTTCAAAAAATATTGTATGAAAAAAGTACTTTAGCAATATTATGAGATATGTATAGAAAGGTATGAATAATAATAATAATCTCTACGGAGTATCGTTCGAGATCTTGTTAAAAATTAGGACAATTATTTTTTTCTCATAAAATCATAAATATTCAATTAACCAAGTATAGTTTTGATAAAATTAGTTTTTTCCAATCTCAACGCAATCGTAATAGTGTAATACCCCGTCACAAGTGCCTAGTTTCAGAATGGCAGTTCTATGTGCATGCCGCTCGTCCTTGGAATAATATTCCAATATGTCAGAATCTCAATAGCAGTGCTAATAGTTTGAAAACCAAGAATGATAGAAAACAGATTACGTAATCACGTACAAAATTTTATTCTTCTGTGCAGGTATGTGAAGTTCCTTCAATTTATTTGATTCAATAAATAATTGGGAAAATTTCAAACATGTTTTATTGAGGGTGTATTCGTAAGTAGATTTTCTACATTGCATTTTATTGCAGGTAGTTTCTTAAAGGGTTTTTCCTGACAAAGAGAAAAAAAACATTACAGAAAAAATTGTTACAATTTAATAAGTCACACAAACCAACTTGTGCAACATAATGGGGTAAAAACTAAATTAAATTAATTAAGTCATTCTGCTATAATTCATAACAGAAATTCACATATTAATATATATTATAAAAAATTTCTATCATTCTTGTATCAAAACATTTTTATTTAATTCTATCAGATAGTTTTTTATTCGTTAAAATTCATTAAAACTTATTTATACCTAAGTTTTTTCTTTTTCTATTTATTATGTTACATGATGATTAACCTAAAATTATTATAAATAAATAAATAATATAAATAAACAAATAAACAAATAAATAAATAAGAAACTAAAAAGATTTATTGCATGGAAAACTTAAAAATATTGCATGAAAAAACTTAAAAAAATACTGCATACAAAAATTTAAAAATGTGCCAGACTTTAGCTATAAGACTCGTCTGAAAGTAGCTCTTGCACAGACAGGTATTCCTCTGTCTCGATGTCTGCTGTGCCACACTTAGTGTTGCTTGCACGGGGCGGACTATAGTGTATTGCGGTGATGGCAGTGGCGTGGAGATATAGACAGAGCTGTCATACGTGGTCGACGAGCTCGAGTAAGGTGAAGCAGCTGGTAGTGACGTGGTCTGAAAACTAGGCTGATTATCAAAGCTTCTCCATGAAGTCTCCTTCAAATTGCCAAGGGCACCCTGGTAAAGGATTTCGGATATTGCCTTATTGACAAACAGTTTTAGCCGCTCATTCCATCTTTTTGTAAAGGGAGGCCCAATATTGGCCCAAAATCTCGCTTTCGTCCTTCTTATTTTCCAGAGAGTTCACCGCTCGAACAAGCAAATCGTGGGGTTTTGTCTCCGACACCCGTTTTGTTTTTTTGGGTTGTGGCAAAAATCCCTAAAATAAATAAAATTTTTTGTTTTAATTAGTTCTCTTTGACTCAATATAATGTATTTAAAATTTTAATTCTAGTTGCCTACAAGTGAAGAAGAGTGGAAAGTTGTTGGTGCAGAATTTAATGCAATTTGGAATTTCATTAACTGTATTGGTACCATAGACGGGAAGCATAAAAACATCACAAAACATCGTAATTCGGGCTCATATTACTAAAACTACTTACAGCATTGTTTTGATGGCGTTAGTCAATGCAAAGTACGAGTTCCTGATGGTAGAAGATGGAGCAAATGTCAGATGCTGGTATTTTTGCAAATACAAAATTCAATTCAATGTTTCAAGAAAATCAATTGAATTTGCCCCCGCCAACAAAACCACATAACTTTGAGGTGACATTACCATACGTGTTTGTGGCAGACGATGCATTTCCCCTAAGAGAAAATCTGATGAAACCATAAGGTGGAACTGTACTAACATTAGAGCAGCACTATTTTAACAAACGGCTCTCACGCGCCAGAAGGATTGTCGAAAATGCTTTTGGCATCATTGCCTCGCAATTAACCTCAGTCCAGAAAAAGCAACCAAGGTCGTTTTAGACATATGCTATCTTCACAATTATTTAAGAACTAGAAGTTCAACGTATTTGCAAAGTGTTTCAGTGGAGAACTTTAGAAACACTACCGACTCTACGGAATCAATGTTTGATTTACAAGGCACAAGAAGTACTAATTCCACAAACAAAGCAAAAAATATTAGAAATTACTTTTGTACTTATTTCAATACAACTGGAAAAATTAACTACTACTAGATTAATTATCATATTTGTATATGTATTTACATATCTTAGTATTACATATTTTGACCTAAAAACTCCGACGCCATTGCCAACATTATATTACCTTTTAATTTTTATTACAAGTCTAATGAATAAATAATAATAATAAAATATAAGCTGAAAAAAAATTTTGATTGTTTTTATATTGGGTTATTACTCACCATCTAATTGACATTCTTGTAGTGCGATTCTCTATCGCTTTATAGCAAAAGTTGTTATTGTTAAAAAATTAAACAAGCGATTTTGGTATTCTGCACTGCTTTTAACAATACTGTAAACAATGTAAGTTGTTTAATTTAACGAAACAATACACATTTTTGTTTTATTGACTTAAAAACGTAGAAAGTGAAACTAAAAATGGATTTCCAATATTTGGGATATTTATTATCAACGGAAGATGCATTAAGTCAACAAAGGGTAAACCGGCGTTTACTTAGAGAAATGGATACCCGATTTCATCTACCACAGAGTGAGTTCCGAAAGCTTTACAGGTTAACTCCGGAGTTAACAGAAGAAATAATTTCTGAGTTAGACAGTCGGTTCAGAGGCTCAAGAATAACAGCATTATCCACTGAAAAACAGGTAAAATTTCAATAATTATACAGTAGTAAATATACAAATACAGTCTACATTTATCTTTTTTTTGTTCTAGCAACTCTTAGATTTTACGCCATAGGATGCTACCAACGTCCGGTAGGTGAACAGTGGCGATTATCAATGTCCCAACCTTCTATTAGCAGTTCCATACATCGTCATGTTTTGTAAATATGCAAGGTTTCCCATGTCTCAAACGGAGCGCCAAGAAGCAAAAAGAGTTTTTGCTGCTTCATCGTCGCCTTTTGTAGGAGTACAGTCGGTGTTGTTGATCATTCCATCAACGTGCAAATCGCAACTTTGGCTTTAATTAATCTTTTTTCAATAAATTCTCATGGCAATTTTAATCAAAGGTATGTGATTCGAATCTAAAAATTCTAAATGTTAATGCTAAAAACCCGGGAGCTAGGCATGATTCATATATCTGGAGCTGTAGTGCAGTACGACGAGTAATGCAACGAAGTAACGAAAATGGGTGTCGTATGTTTCTTATTGGTAAGTTTTGTTGTTTAAATAATATAGAACTATATGAAAATAAATTATGTTTATAAAATGTATGCTTGTATATATTTGTAGGTGACTCAGGTTACCCATTAGAGCCATGGCTAATGACTCCTCTGCCAAACGAACCAGAGGGAACACCAAAGTTTCGATACAATGAGGCTTTGTGCAAAGCAATAACCCCAATTGAGAGGCTCTTTGGTGTTTTAAAGGCAACTTGGAGGTGTGTGTCTTAACAGAGAACCCTTTTGTATGAGCCAGGTATCACAGGAAAAATTGTTAACGCTTGCGCAGTCCTTCATAACATAAATTTGGGTGAACAGAGAAGCGAAATAGATAATGAGTGGCTAGAGCCACTGGTGAGCCGCTATGTTGTCGAAGAAGCTCGATCATCAACAGCAAAACGTGTTCAAGAACGAATTATTTCTAATAATTTTAGTTGAAACTAGAAATACTATTAAATATTTGGGGGATTCACACTGTAGTCATAGAGTCATAAAATAATAGCACTTAATATATAACAATTGTGAACAACACGTCATAACTTGGTTTGCTAAATAAAGTTGTATATATAAACTCTAACAGCTGCTGCCTTGTTATGAGCTGAATAAATTTTTTTGCGGCGGCATATGGATAAACGTTCAGTGGCTGCCAACTACGTAATTTAAACGAGGAAAATGTTTCAATTGTATATATTTAGTTTTCGCGTTTTAGTGCTCCTTTAATATATTTAATGTTATAAAAAGTGATTTAATAAACAGACATATAGATATGAATAATTTTTATCCGCTTTTTAGTCGTGAAACATATATAAGTAACGGCGGCAAACATATACTACCGCCGTCTCGCTTACAGATTTTCAAAGTTCGACTTAGATCTCTAGAGCTATTTTATGACAACTGTAATATGTGAAATCTTATATAAAAGTTAAGCAGAGTTAAAAACGAAGAACTAAGCCAAATAGAAACAAACCAGTTACTTATCGCACTCACGATATGATACGCATTCACTGCTTAGTCACTTGCCCATCACTGGTTAGTTGTGCATGTTTGTATACACAAATATATTTAATCTTACGCAATATGCAAATGTTATGATTGGTACACGTACTTAGTGAGGGAGAGATTCATAGTATATAAAAGCTTTTCTTTAAGTTCGAAAATCAAATAGCGGGAAAATAAAAATTAAACTTGACATAATAAAAGGTGACATATAAAGTAAAAGACTGAAACTTGTTCTTTTCAAATTACACCATCTTGGTATTAACTTCGTCCGCGCTTAAATTGGAGTAGAAAAATTATTAAGTGATAAACGTGGTATAGTTTCGGGTGAAAATTAAAGTCATTAAATTCATTAAAAGTGCTGATAATTAGCAGCTATATTAATAATCCAGCTATTTCTTAAGAAGGCAACGTGGCTAAGGTTTCATTCACTGGTCGTGAAATTGAAATTGTTCACTGAAGTGCACTTAGTTCAGAGGCAACGGAAGCGACTCAAAAGATCGAAAGGATACGGGAGATTCTATTTGGTAACCCTTTTTGGGGACATCACAAATCCAACCTCGTACCATTCATCTCGCCTTTGGAGTCGCTACCACCTTTAATCGTTTGGCTAAACAGCGTGCTTAACCTAAGAGCAAAGGTTGCGACGATTACTAGTCTTCACATTCCAGTTACATCCCGTTAAGAAATCCAGCATAGGTAGCCTTCAATTTTAAAGAAGAGAAGAAACAATACGCCCTTATATTAGTAAATCATCTAACAATAATTAACATAGGAGTATCTTTCGTACCAAAAGTTTGATCAATTCTGCTAATATACCTTTAAACCAAAAATTAAAATATAAAAGATGTAAGCCGCCAACTCAAGATGGAACAACACAAATTATTAAATAAGTATCAAATATGTCCTTTATGTAAAATTTGTATTTAACGTCATACATTTTCTTACCTCACGATATTAATCCCTAACCTAACCAACCCTTTTCCAATGATCCCCCTATAAAGATAATAGTATCCAATAATCCCAGATTAGTAATTAAGCCCTAGCTGAAACCCCTAACAACCTGAAAAAAAAGTATCACTCTTATAAATATTGTACTTCAGTAAGAACAGCAAGAAAAGAGATTCATCACAATATTCAATACTCATCGAAAGTTGGAGGCCTTATACATCGATGGAGCACTGAGACAATGTAAGTTCATTTTTTCTTTATTTTGTTTTGCTTAATTGCTTGCTGATACTTTTTTTTTATTATTTTGTTGTGAGAGCTTATTTTCGTTTTTCATATAAATGATCTTAGTGATAATCATTATGGTTTTATATGCAGAGATATCTTGAGCTCTTGTGGAACTAATTGAGTACCTGTTGTAAACAAAAAAAAAATAAAAGAAAAAGCTTTGAGATCTTTCTGAATATAACCAATCGATCTTCTCTTGTTTTATACATATAGATATAGATAATTTTTTTTACATACATATATCCTCCCTTTGGTTAATGTAGATATATGGGCGTCATATTTATAATTAACGTAGTACGACAAGTTATCATATTGTTTTCCTTTTAAGCCCATATGTAAATAGATATAGATTTTTTTTGGTAAATTATATATAAAAACAGTTGTGGCCCAAAGTATGTTAGGCAATAGTTTTATTAACTCCTTGTATGAATATATAAAATTAAATATGGAATAGATTAAACATATTGGTATCACTTCATGGTCTAAAGGAAAAAGGCGAAAAGTAAGTGGCGTTTTCTTCAACATATAATCCTAGAAAACCATAGGTTGGGTGGGTAAAGAGGTCACGAACAGCACCATCTAGTTCGGAAAGGTTTTTCCCTTAAGGGAAAAAGGAGAAAAAAGAAAGGAGTAAGATTTTATTCATTATAAGGGTATAAAACAGCACACGTGATTTTATTTTTTTGTCTTTATTGTAACACTGAAGGTCACTTAGGAAACAAGAACCCTGCCCAATCCCCGAACTAGCTAGCTTATCAAGCACGTGTGTGCGGTTTCACTAAAGTGGTCAATAAAACATCTTTCCAGTCCAGTTCCAGTGTTTTTATAAGCTACAACTCATATGTTACAAACATTTTTCAGTTACAATAAAAAAATTACAAAAAGAGTGGCACCCAACGTGGGGCCCGAAGGCTACAGGTCGTGTTTCTTGATATTTTTCACTTGCGACATTAGAAAGAAATAAAGCAAGTCGGCAAAAAGTGTTGTTAAGTTAACGAAAAACCGTAGTTTTTGGTACCAGTACTATTTATAACATCAAAGCTATTAGAATATTAAAAAGAAGAGCATAAAATGTTACCAGGGATTTATTGTTGATAATAACCTTCTGTTTGAGTTTTATTTTATTATTGTTTTATTTGGAATTTGTTCCAAGAATGAGATAACATTTAGTTATAGTGAGAATTACAGAAATTAAATATTATTAATATATTTTTTTCTGTTTACTATGAACTGAATGACTGTCCATTCCTTTTTGTAAGAAAGATATGATCAATAATATTAGTTCCTAGGGTGGATACTTGTATAATGGGGATATGGTGTGTCATTATATTTAAATGTTTGGAATTGCAATCCTGAAGCAGTGTAGATTTGCGCGGATTGACCACTTTTATTATATGACTGACAGTATCATTTTACTCAGGATATAAGTTTTTTTGTCCGCAACTCCTTTTTTTTTACTCTTTTGAAGACCTGTTGTAAACCTTTTAAAACAAATTTTTAACTTTATTTACACCTTTTTTCTTAAGACCAATAATGAAGTTTTACCATAGCTATATTATCTTATCAGTTACCTAGATATACATACATATTTCAATAATTTTTTTTCTTGTCATTATGGCAACTAACAACAGTAGTGAAAACTTTGTATCTGTGATCGTTAGTATGAACGTTCCTTGTTGTTCAATTTGTGCAAAGGACTATGAGGTGGACGATGTTGTAGTTTCGACCCCTTGTGATCATATATTTCATAAAGACTGCATAGTAAGAGTCATTAGAGACACTCAGAGTTGTCCCATTTGTGCTACAGCATGTAAACAGACTAGACTTAAATGTCATAATATTTTAGAAAATGTTAATTGGGAGCCAGCTTCTACGGCAGCGGTGTCCCATACAAACGATGAAAGCAGAGGTGCGGTTCCAAAAGCACCAAATCAGAAAGGTAGGCAAGACCCTAAGCCGCTTAAAAATGTTTTACTTTTGGCCCAAAATGACCAAGCAAATTTCAGACTATGTGTTGAATTGTGATATATGTAAAGAAACTAAGCATAGTAATAAAATATTAAGACCTCCTATGGGTCAGCAATCCATTTCAGCAAGAGCATTTCAAAGACTTTACCTGGACTTATTAGGCCCTTATCGAAGGTCATCTGCGGGTAACATAGGTATCATAATTGTTGTAGATCATTTAACTAAATTTCATTTCTTAGAGCCAATCAGAAAATTTACTGCCCAAGTCATTGTGAAATTTTTAGAGCAGCGCATTTTTCACATATTCGGAGTACCTGAAACTATCACAACTGACAATGGAGTGCAATTTAAATGAACAATGTTTAAGGAATTTCTCAATGCCTATGGTGTTTCTCATAATCTTACAGCTATTTACTCGCCGCAAGCTAACGCAAGCGAACGGATTAATCGATCCGTCTTAGCTGCTATCCGAGCCTACGTTAAACCATCACAGAAAAATTGGGACGAAAATTTGTCCGCCATAAGTTGCGCTTTTAGAAGCTCAGTACATGCTAGTACAGGATTCTCGCCCTATTTTCTTGCATTTGGCCAAACTATGATGCAATCTGGGCAATCCTATAAACTGCTGCGATCTCTCAAGTTACTAGAAGAATCCCGAATAAGTTTAAAATTAGACGACAAGCTAGAATTGCTCCGACAGACAGTGCAGAAAAACCTTAAAAAGGCCTATGAAAGAAATGTCAGGACATATAACCTTAGGTCGTGTCCCGTGGAATATAGTAAAGGTCAACTGATTTTTCGCTGTTGTTAGTTGTGCATGTTTGTATACACATAAATATATTTAATCTTACACAATATGCAAATGTTATGATTGGTACACGTACTTAGTGAGGGAGAGAGTCATAGTATATAAAAGCTTTTCTTTAAGTTCGAAAATCAAATAGCGGGAAAATAAAAATTAAACTTGACATAATAAAAGGTGACATATAAAGTAAAAGACTGAAACTTGTTCTTTTCAAATTACACCATCTTGGTATTCACTTCGTCCGCGCTTAAATTGGAGTAGAAAAATTATTAAGTGATAAACGTGATACAGTTTCGGGTGAAAATTAAAGTCATTAAATTCATTAAAAGTGCTGATAATTAGCAGCTATATTAATAATCCAGCTATTTCTTAAGAAGGCAACGTGGCTAAGGTTTCATTCACTGGTCGTGAAATTGAAATTGTTCACTGAAGTGCACTTAGTTCAGAGGCAACGGAAGCGACTCAAAAGATCGAAAGGATACGGGAGATTCTATTTGGTAACCCTTTTTGGGGACATCACAATTCCAACCTCGTACCATTCATCTCGCCTTTGGAGTCGCTACCACCTTTAATCGTTTGGCTAAACAGCGTGCTTAACCTAAGAGCAAAGGTTGGAAACAATACGCCCTTATATTAGTAAATCATCTAACAATAATTAACATAGGAGTATCTTTCGTACCAAAAGTTTGATCAATTCTGCTAATATACCTTTAAACCAAAAATTAAAATATAAAAGATGTAAGCCGCCAACTCAAGATGGAACAACACAAATTATTAAATAAGTATCAAATATGTCCTTTATGTAAAATTTGTATTTAACGTCATACATTTTCTTACCTCACGATATTAATCCCTAACCTAACCAACCCTTTTCCAATGATCCCCCTATAAAGATAATAGTATCCATTAATCCCAGATTAGTAATTAAGCCCTAGCTGAAACCCCTAACAACCTGAAAAAAAAGTATCACTCTTATAAACATTGTACTTCAGTAAGAACAGCAAGAAAAGAGATTCATCACAATATTCAATACTCATCAAAAGTTGGAGGCCTTCATACATCGATGGAGCACTGAGACAATGTAAGTTCATTTTTTCTTTATTTTGTTTTGCTTAATTGCTTGCTGATACTTTTTTTTTATTATTTTGTTGTGAGAGCTTATTTTCGTTTTTCATATAAATGATCTTAGTGATAATCATTATGGTTTTATATGCAGAGATATCTTGAGCTCTTGTTGAACTAATTGAGTACCTGTTGTAAACAAAAAAAATTAAAAATAAATAAAAGAAAAAGCTTTGAGATCTCTCTGAATATAACCAATCGATTTTCTTTTGTTTTATACATATAGATAATTTTTTTTACATACATATATCCTCCCTTTGGTTAATGTAGATATATGGGCGTCATATTTATAATTAACGTAGTACGACAAGTTATCATATTGTTTTCCTTTTAAGCCTATATGTAAATAGATATAGATTTTTTTTTGGTAAATTATATATAAAAACAGTTGTGGCCCAAAGTATGTTAGGCAATAGTTTTATTAACTCCTTGCATGAATATATAAAATTAAATATGGAATAGATTAATCATATTCATGGTCTAAAGGAAAAAGGCGAAAAGTGGGGTTTTCTTCAACATATAATCCTAGAAAACCATAGGTTGGGTGGGTAAAGAGGTCACGAACAGCACCATCTAGTTCGGAAAGGTTTTTCCCTTAAGGGAAAAAGGAGAAAAATGAAAGGAGTAAGATTTTATTCATTATAAGGGTATAAAACAGCACACGTGATTTAATTTTTTTGTCTTTATTTTAACACTGAAGGTCACTTAGGAAACAAGAACCCTGCCCAATCCCCGAACTAGCTAGCTTATCAAGCACGTGTGTGCGGTTTCACTAAAGTGGTCAATAAAACATCTTTCCAGTCCCCCTTAAAATCTTAGTGGGTTTTATTTCGGTAATGCCACCTCGAGTTAACCAAAGCAAATTTAGCAATTTGTTTTTATAAGCTACAACTCATATGTGACAAACATTTTTCAGTTACAATAAAAAGGATTACACAACATAAAAACATACCTGCAAGAGTGCTATTATTTTATGACTTTTTTATATGCAGCACAACAACTTTTTTAAACCAGTCTAAAATTTTATGACTCTATGACAATATGACTAAATAGCACGAAGGGTGAATCCCCCAATTGTTTTAAAAATATAACGTGCAAAAGAAGAAAAAGCACACATTTAAGTATGTAGTATGTTTATGATATGAAATGTATCCTAATATGTTGTACTTCTTAAATATATATGACTTTTTTTTTGGTGATTACTTTAACGAACATTTATATTGCTATATTAAATCGAATTCAGATTCATAGGCTAATTGTTCGAACTTAATTTAAATCTCAGAAAGACATGATAAATATTATAAAGCTCAAAGGAAAGTCAACATCAGTTTTTTTTCAACTTACACAGCAGACCAGAACAGCTGTTTTCGAAAGTCGCAACACTTTCATCATCAGTGCTCATGTGTATATTGTGTTTGTCACCACTTTTTAGGTGGCTTAGTTGAATGTGATAACAGTTCCTATTTACACAAATTTTATTGTGAAAAACAATCCAAGAACTGTATCAACCTGATGTTAACACGTTTTTGTTTCTCTAAACATTTCTTAACTTTACATATGTATATATACATACATATACAATCAACACATATGTATATATAAATGTAAGCACATACTAATCAACAAATTTCAGAAAGTTTAAAACAAATTTTAATTGAACTTAAAATATGGGAACAATAACAATATAATTAAACCTATACATATGTACATTTAAATGTAAAATTCTATCTTATATTAACTAAGTGTCTATAATTTGGAGCTAAATTTGCTATATCTGCCTTGAAATTAATCCTCTTTGTGATTGGTGTACTTATTATGTGGAACATTTCTAACATTAATCTACGTTTATAATTATTTTCTGTGTTTAATATTGAAACATTTTCAAAGTTTGGATAATGATCAAACCTAGCACAATGTGAAGATAATGCTGTTTTCTGCGAATTTATATGTCTACATCTTTGATCAGTCTTATGTCCTGCTATCCTAGTTTTTAATTTATTCTTAGTTGTACCTATATACACCATATTACATTAAAGATACTACATCAAATGAAACTAATCTTTCATCATTATCTATTTCTAGGTTTAATAATCTGTTTTTAAATTCTAACCCATCCTTAACATTATATACTGAATTTTCAGTAATATTTCTCAAAATATCTATAATATATTTACATAGATGATAAGATACTGAATTTGCATAACAACAAATTGGTATCAATGGGAACTGAATTTTAGGTAAACCATATAGTCTAGGTGCTACAGCAATATTAGTTTATTCTTTTCCATATCTGTAATAATCCTATTTTTGTAAAGTTCATCAAAAATATTATTAATTTTCATTAATTTGCTAGTTAGCAAAGAATATTTTACAGTATCTAATATGATATTATTAATACGTATATTATAATCTTGTTTGTCAATAGCTAATGTTGCATTACCTTTATCAGCTTTTAAAATCAATATGTTCCTATTTTGCTTCAAAAATATTTCTGTTTCCCTTACTCTGTCTAACATATATTTATCACCACTTGATAATCTCATTTTATTGATATGATTACCAATAATTAATGTTAATCTATTTCTAGATATTTCTTGCTCTTCACTATCAATTTTAGTTTGAACTAGATCTTCTCCTTCTGCTAACATTTTTAACATTGAAATTCTTCTCTCTTTGTAGGTAATGCATGTTTTGGTCCTAATGAAAGAGTCTGCCTTGATCGATAGCCATGAGGTAAGCACTTGACAGCAGGGTAGGTGGCCAGATCTATGAAAATATAGTCGAGGTGAATATGCCGTAAGGGATGCCAGACTGGCTTTGGGGAGTAGTGGTGTATCCTGCAGCGGTTATTCACAGCAATTTTTTTTTGTGTGTAGACGTGGTGAAATTTGTACAGATTGGTCCGAAGTGCTTCCCTCTCATTCACGGTCCATATGCGGACTCGAGAATGATGGGGTTTGTTGTGTGCACTCTGTGTGAGATGAAACAGGGTAAGGCAGTGCTGAAGGTGGCAACCTCTAAAAATCAGCTGTTTAACATCAGCTGTTTGCAAGGAAAATGGCATCTGTTTTTTTTTTTGGTGGAAATTAGAGGAGATAGGGAATTCACGGAATGTGAGGAATCCCTTTTGAACGGTGAGGAGTTTTGTTTTGCTCGAAGTATAAATAAGTTTTGTGTGTCAGAAGGAGAGAAAGAAAAGATTTCGAGAAAAAAAGAAAAAGTTTTTTGAAACAAAATTTTTGAAATATAAAGTTGAAAATTAGAACAAAGGATTTTATTAGAAAAAAAGGGGATACGATTTGAAAGAGACAAGACTTTGGAAATATATATAAATATATACAGAGTTCAAAAATAAAATTATTATATATAAAGAGAAAAGTTTTTTTTAAAACATAAATTTAAAACAAAAAAAAAAAAGGAAACAAAGGAACTGAAACTGTTCGAAAAATAGATTTATACATATATAAAAATTTTGTTTAAATACACAGCGAAACCCAATATAAATATCAACCAAAACAATTAAAACCAATACATAGACCAAAAACAATAACCCCCAAAAGAAAACACATAAAAACTGTGCCACCTCATCGCCACGCATCCATCGAGAGAACCATCCGCCGCCGTACCAGGAGGGAGAAGGAAGAACCACCCCCAGACGGCGAGCTCTAGCCGGAGCAAATGCCAGCATGCCAGCGCTGCCAACAATCTGGCCAGTCACCTAAATACTTACCACCAGCAGCTGTTAGAAAATCCAACTTATATAGAGATGTTTCATCACGTCTCGTGAAGAGGAGGAAGCAAGGCAGATTAAACAGGTACTCTCGGTAGTGCAGCTGTCTTCTGTTTATGTACCAATATAGTGTCAAAAGTTTATTTACAAGCTTTATTTTTCATTAGAAAAACAAAAGTTAAGAAAAGTCTTAAATTTTTACTTCTAACATTAATCCTTGCTAACTTATAAAATTAATTATTCCAGTGAAATATAAAAGTGAAATATAGTTTTTACTAGATTTCTCATTTCAAAAGATGAAAAAAGTTAAATAGTGTTGAGAGATATCCCACCTACTTTTGAGGATGTTTAAATGGTGGTACTATGGGTAATCCAGGGAAGATTCGTTGAACAAGGGACACAAACAGAATAAGTAACCTATAAACTATATAATAAATGCGTGCATATAGACATACTTGGCCAAAAACAAACAAATACTTTATATTAAAATAGCATAGTTTGTTTGTTTTTGGGCAAAGTCTACTGAAGATTTGGTGTAAGAAACAATGAAATGCAAGTATAATAACTGAAGGCTTTTCTTTTTGAAATAAAATATTTTGTAAATTATTAGTTTCAGATCTTAAATTTATTCAAAAACAAAATGTTTTGTAAATATATAGCCAAATAGTTAAATTAGATTAGAATTAAATAAAAAGTATGTGCTTAATAATAAAAATGTTGCTTCATTTGATGTATTTATTACTGCAACCAGGTAACGTATTTGTCCCTGACGCACTTTTGCAATATAATAGTTTTCACCAATAGCATCTACAGACTCGTGTTTACCTAATTTCAATTTCATTTTAATCTCGTCCACTGAGAGCCGTAAACGTTTACACACGACATTCATAGCTATTATAACTGAGATGAAGTACATATCAGAAACATTTCAGCATGTAATATATTTCAATTTATAGAATTAATAATTACCATAAATACTCAAAGTCCAAATCAGTAATATCCTTTACAAACTCCCAACACAAATTGTTATACTCAGCGGATGGACATTCGGCAATTCCCAAATGCAATGGCGTCTGCTCCCCCTTAGTATTAATAATATCTGTTATATGTACATATTTTACACAAAAGCTAAAATTTCGAAGGCATTATTTGTTACCTTGGTTAAGGAAATTATCTCCATTACAAATTCCAAGTTTTAGCACGTTTTGGCTTTAATAAATTGCAAAATAAAATAATTAATCTGCCTTCATGAACACAAAACATTGAATTGACATTTATTCAGCCACGTTTTTTTTCAAGCAAAAGTCATAAGATTTTGACATATACATGTAATATTCTACCAACAAAATACCTGTGGTTGTTAGTATTGTAGATTGTTGTACTAGTGAGAGTACCTGTTTAATCTGCCTTGGGAGGAAGTAATAAGATATGGAATTCCACCTTCACATTTGGGGTATGCACACTGTAGTCATAGGGTCATAAGTCATAAAATAATAGCACTTAATATATAACAAGTGTGAACAACCCGTCATAACTTGGTCTGCTAAATAAAGTTGTATATATAAACCCTAAAGCTGGATTCACCCATGGTTTCAGAACGATATTGACGTTCGACAACATTTCTAGTTTTTTGAGAGTATGCACTTCGCGCATTTGTTCTACAACATCAAGGCTACAATATCAAATAATTTTGTAAACGATGTGTGTGAGCTTTACAATTGGGCAATATCACTATTTATTTATAACAATATTCACCAGTTATATATTTTTTAATACGAAACAAATGCTCCGTATTTTATTACATACACAAACAATACGAAACAAGTGTGTTGTTATACATACAAAAGTATAAAACAAGTTCATTAAGAAATTAAACTTTCTGGCAGCACAGTTGCAATGTTTCGGAACGTGAATTAAAATTAAACCAATTCAGGTTCCGAAACACGTTACTTTCTTTTGCTCTCCCTCTCTCTCACTCTCTAAAACAGAAACGTCAAACTACATATAAAAAAACTGAAAATACGTGAAATTCCTTAGAAACCATGGGTGAATCCAGCTTAATAGCTGCTGCATTGTTATGACCTGAGTAAATTTTTTTTTGCGGCGGCATATGGAAAAACGTTCAGTGGCTGCCAGCTACGTAATTTAAACGAGAAAAAATTTTCAATTGTATATATTTAGTTTTTGCGTTTTACTGCTGCTTCAATATATTTTATGTTATAAAAATCTGATTTAATATACAGACATATACATATAAATAATTTTTTTATCCTCTTTTTAGTCGTGAAACATATATAAGTAACGGCGGCAAACATATACTACCGCCGTCTCGCTTAAAGATTTTCAGAGTCCGACTTAGATCTCCAGAGCTATTTTATGACAACACAAAAACATACCAGCAAGAGTGCTATTATTTTGACTTTTTTATATGCAGCACAACAACAACTATTTTAAACCAGTCTAAAATTTTATGACTCTATACGCATCTATACACGAGCATAAAGCTGGATTCATCCATGGTTTCAGAACGATATTCACGTTCGACATAATTTCTAGTTTTTTGAGAGTATGCTCTGAAGCGATTCACCCAATTCGCGCATTTGTTCTGCAACATCAAGGCTACCATGTGAAATAATTTTGTAAGCTATATGTGTGAGTTGTACAATTGGGCAATATCACTATTTATTTAATTTTATTTATAACGATATTCACCAGTTATATATTTTTTAATACAAAACAAATGCTCCCTATTTTATTATATACACAAACAATACGAAACAAGTGTGTTGTTATACATACAAAAGTATAAAACAAGTTCTGTATTTTACTATGCATAGGTACATATAATATGCTGTGGCATCTCAGTTCTACTTCACTTAAGATATTAAACTTTCTGGCAGCGCAGTTGCAATGTTTGGGAACGTGAATTAAAATTAAACCAATTCAGGTTCCGAAATCCGTTACTCTCTTTCGCTCTATATTTCTCTCACTCTCTAAAACTGAAACGTCAAACTGCATATAAAAAAAAAAAACATGTTTCCGAACGTGAAATTCGTTCTGAAACCATGGGTGAATCCAGCTTAATTGTTCTGGCACAATATGGCAGTTTGTTGGCATTTTCGGTGAGGGAAGTGGCTATTTACTGGCATAATTTTTCATCCGGCTTCAATCCGGCACTAGCAGAACGAAACTAATACATACGCACTTATAAAAACAAAGAAAACACAGGTTCTGTGTTTTCTATTTTACAGAGCGTTTTTTAATCTTCAGTTGTCGTTCGGTGCGTCAACGTGAATATGAAAACAAAAGGGGTTGATCGCGGCAACAAACAGTAGATCTAATTAAAGAAACTCAAAAATGTTTTTGCAGTAATTTTTAGTAACCAGTGAAAGTAAAAATTTTTGGTTACAGAAATTTAAAACTGAATTTACTTAAATAAAATTTAATGGTCGCATGAATAAGCAAAAACTTCTATTGGTTTTTGAATAGTCTTTTTAATTATGTATGAGAAAATAATCTTATATGAATGTACCTTTAAAAATTCACTTTTCATGTTTCTGCAAATTGCACTACATACATACTTTTTTTTGTTTGCTTATCTGTCTTAAAAAAACAATTATATATAAACTATAAAAACATTAGTTAACAATATAAATAATTGTTTACATATGTAATATATGCATTTTTAATATGGTCCTAGTTGATTTCTACAACATTTGATTTAGGCTTCAGTTATTTACATGAAAATTGTATACTTATAATGAAACTCATCTCATCACTTATCCGCTAATTTTGTTTCAAAACGTATGTGTACATCGGACGAAAAATAACACCAAATGAACAAAGAAATACTAACACACTCAAAGCTGTGTATACGTATACAATTTGATGCCAGATGAATTCATCCCGTGTATATTGAAAAGAACAAAAAATGTGCACGAAGTGTGAATCCCCCAATTGTTTGCTTAGATTTTTTGAGAGCATGTTACACACTGCGTGTCGATTGCCTTTTAAGACTTGGCAAGTTAGGAATGATAAGAAAATACTGTATAATAAAAGAAAAAACGAATTTAAGACAAATTTCGATCTGAAACGGGATTTACAGTTAATAAAGTGAAGACTAATTTTGGCACTAGTAATGATGGCAAAAAAAAAATATTTTTAAAAGTTTAAAATAATGTTATATTAAAAAAGGTATACGGCAACCCTAAATAATTAGTGATTGGTTCTATTTCATAAGAAAACTATCACGCTATATCATTTTGTATATGAAATGACAAATTAAAATTCAAAAAAATAATTACTGAAATAGGGGAATTTTTGGTATTTCATTGTCCCCGCACCGGTAAAATAAAAGGTTTTCTAAAAATTTTAAATCATTTTCGGAAATAGTAGACCAAGAGAAATATAAGCCAAAAATTTCATTAAGCTACCATAACTCCTTCGATTTTTTTCCATTTTTGCTATGGGGACCGTTTACTGTGCTCCGTGCGCCATATATTTATCTGTGCGTATATAGTATATGAACTCAAGTACTTCGTAAGTATACGATTAAATATCTTTTAATTAAAAAATATTCAGGTTCTCTATTTCATTGACAAAAAATTCAGTATGTTTTATTGTAATGTGTATAAAAAATTTGGTATTTAACTAAACGATAAAATTTTCCACTTCTAATACGGGATGGTATTGCTAGTGTCTACATGTGCATACGTAGATTTCAGACTTTACTGAAATTACGCAGAATATAATGGCTGTCCGCAGAGTAGTGAGAAAACTCTCTTAGACCTTTAAGGTTCAATATTTCTACACTGTAGGTTTAACTTGTAATTAAATCTGAAACATCTTGGCACAATTTTTTGTATTTTTTAAATTTTGGTAATTTTTACATATTTTAAACAATGTTTATTGAAAGATTCATAATTGAGAATATTATAAAAATTTTTATCTAAGCAACCAATTTAAAATTTATGGCAAGAGGTTTTTCCAGTAGTAGATATATATCGGATTCGTCTATGAAGTCCTCAGTGGCAGGCCAATATTGGTAATTATTATACTCTTCATTTGTATCATTTAAGAACTCCAAACCATCTTGATTTTCATCTGTGTTAAAATCACCAGAAAACAATTCATCAACTTCAAGTTGATCGATATCTAAGCTTCGATTTATAAAATAATCATCGATTAAATTCATTTCTGACCAAATTTGTTGATCACCTAAAATAGATTAATAATAATTTATTAACGTTAATTACTTATTTCATGTAATAGGAATATTATGAAAGTTTTGAATTCTGTTTTGCTGTACAAGGAAAATTAAATAGATATGATTAACTTTTCCCTCGTTATATATGTATAAATTATGATGTCTTTCCGAATTTATGAATATTGAATTTATATATAGGAAATAGCAGTTCAATGAATAAATAATTTATTACTAATGACATTGAACTAGTAAATATTTAAGGCCGAGGCACATTAACCCATCTTGCACCACTACATATGTGAAACCAAAATTTAAAAAAACCGAGGGGCCCCGTTGAGAGTTGTGGATTGTTGCGAAAACGCAACATTGGGTAATAACATATATGCTTGGGTATATACATATATGCTTATATATATATATATATATATATATATATATATATATGTATAAATAGAAAAACTATTAGATTTTTTAAAATTGAACTTTGATTTATCCGAGAGAGTGATTGCATAAAATTTACACCAATTTGACCAATATTTCGGAGTGTTAGAATTCAATAATTTTATAAGATTCGTTTGTGAAGAGATTGCATGCAATATATTAGAAATGTAGATCTGGTGCTTGGTGAAATTCAAGATGATGTACGGGTAAATAAACAAAACTTAATTGAATATAAACGTGAATTTGAAGCATCATTGAGACAGAACAAAAAGGAAATTAAAGAATTATTGGAGGCTATTGAAAAACTTTATGAGGAAAGGCTTAAAATTCTTGATAAAGGAGTGCGAAAAAAATGTAAATGAAGTAAAAAAAAAAACTTTTCGGTACAGTTAAAGATCATGAAAATAAAAGCAAAGAAATACTTATGTAACAATATAGAAAAAAACAATGTAAAGATGTGTTACGAACTTAAAAAAGTGATAAAGGAGACAAACGAAAAACAGAATAAGCTATCTTTTGCAGACGCATTAAAAAGTAATAAGGTATTGCCAGAGATGAAAAATCAAGTGCCATTAATGGTAAGACCGAAAGAAAAGCAAAAAATTGAAAAAACAGAAGATGACTTAAATAAAAAAGTAGATCACATAAATTTCAAAATAACAGGCGTTGAAAATAGAAAAAATGGAAGTGGTTATAAAAGGTGAAGATATAAGCGAAAGAGAAAAAATAAAATTAGCAATAGAAAATGAAATGAGTGAAAGCTATGAAGTAAAGGTTCCAATAAAATTTAAATGTCGATTTTTGTAACGGGCATTATTTTTAAATATGAGGACAAACAAAATCAGTTTCTGGAAAACAGTAAAATTTAATTAATAAAAATAAATGAAATTAAAAGGTACAACAAAAAAATGTATAATGCAAAGTTTTTAATTGATAACGAGACATATCCAGAAATTTTAGCTAAGCAAAAAATAAATATTGGATGGGAAAAATGTAGTTTTTGATGCTACCGAAGTACTGCAGTGTTTTAAATATAGAGGATTCAAACATAAGTCTAAAGGTTGTAAAAGATTAATTAACAATTTTAACTAAGTTGAGGCGCTTGCAGATATCGAAAAGCCGGACTTCATAATACTTTCGGAAACATATTTAACAGATAGAGCAGATGCATCTGAAATACAACTAGAGGGGCACAATCTATATGTAACATTATCCAACTCAAGAACGGGTGGCACAATCACATACTTTAATAATTGGCAGGTGAATTTTATATGTGAAAAGGTGCAAAACTTAAAATATTGGATTAGCGCGTATATCATTAAGGTAAAAAATACGTCAATCATATTTGCAGTAGTATATCGATCACCAAGCAGTCAAGATTCAGAATTTTATGAAGTTTTTGAACAAACAATTGAAGAAATATGTGACATATGTCTGTGTGAAAACACAGACATAATTATTGCTGGTGATTTTAATGTGGATTGGGCGAAATTTTATAAAAATTAATTATAACAGATCATAAATAATAATGGACTAATGCAAATAACTACTGATTACACAAGAGTTACGCGAGACTCAAAAACAATAATTGATTATGTTATAATAAACAATTTCAATGTTAATGTAAAGAACAGCATAATAAATAAAATATGTGATCATGAAGTAATAGAAATTTGTATAGAAAACAGTTTGAATAAAGAGCATGAAAACAAGAAACAGATAGAAATTTTTAGATATGATAAAAAAAATTTTGAAGAGAAATTAATTAGGTATTGAAATTTGATGAAAACATGGAATTATATAATAATGTCAACAATTTTGATAAATCTATTGAAAATACAATAAAAAAAACTTACGTTGAGAAAAACTGTTCGTGAAAAAAGCGATGTAAATACTATAATTTAACAATTAGGAACACTAAAACAGGAAAAATTGAAAGATACAATATAGCAAAACGTGATAATACTAGTATAGCCTGGAATAACTATAAAATCACCAGAAATATTTATAAAATAAAACTGGAAAATGAAAAAAATAAATATATTAATAAAAAAATTTGCAATACCAAAGATCAAAAACCAATGTGGAATAACATAAAAGCTTTAGTCCTAAAAAAGAATAAACCCGTGATAAAAATGTGATATTTAATAATGTAGAATATAATAATAGTCTCGATATAGCTAACCAATTTAATAAATATTTTGTAAATAGTAATAAAGAAATTAGAGAAAATATAGAAAATGTGCAATACGTTAATCAGATAAATGTGACAAATAGTAGGTTTAGTTTTCGTGCAATAAATATTACAGGCCTTAAAAGTATTTGTAAGGCCATGAAGAAAAATCCAGATTTTAATGACGTAAATATAAGTCTAATATTAGATAATTGGCAAGTATTTGGAAACATAATGTTGGAAATAATAAATTCGTCTTTAAATACGGGACTTTTTCCAGAAAATTTAAAGCATCGATGATTACATCAATTGAAAATATAGCAAAAACAAATATATGTGAAGAATTTCGTCCAATAAACACCTTAAAACTTTGTTAAAAATCCTAGAGAATATCGTTAAACAACAACTTGAAGAATACATGGAAATAAACAAGTTATTATCGAAATACAAATCGGGTTTCCGGAAAAAATTTTCGTGTAAATCAACTGTAAACTACGTTAATAGGTGGAAAAATATTAATAGAAATAAAAAGATAATGGCAATTTTCCTAGATTTTAAGAGAGCTTTTGAAACTATTAATAGAGATATATTGCTGTGTAAAATGTGTCAATATGGAACACAAAATAAGGAATTAAAATGGTTTAAATCATATTTATCAAACAGACAACGAAAGTAAACAATATTATATCAAGTACTATAAACAATGATTGTGGAGTACCGGAAGGGTCAGTCCTGGGATCTCTTTTATTTATCATATACATAAATGATTTACCCAATGTACTACAGAAATGTAAATTAGTGTTGTATGCTGATGAAACTCTAATATTTAATGAATCTGAAACAGACGAGCAGTGCCAAACAAACTTAAATTATGATATGATAATTGTAAATAATTGGGTTAAAATGAACAAATTAAACGAAAATAAAACAAAAATACTAGAAATAAACATGAACAGCGAATCAGCATTAAAAATTAATAATAAAACCATTGAGAAAGTTAAAAATATTTAGGGTTTATAATAGGCAAAAACTTAAAGCTTAAAGATCATGAAGACTACATATGTAAGAAAATCGGGGAAAAATTGGATTCTTTAACCCTTAAGTAGCCACCTAATTTGTGCCACCTGGGCCCGGCTGGGACCACTTGTATATTTATTGAAAATTAACAGTATGATTGAAAGTTTTTGGTAAGAATTTAAGAAAAGCCATATATTAATAAAAACAAATATTTTATTTAAACAAAAAATAATGGAATAACAGTACATTATAATAAAAAAGAAGAACAATTCATTGAGTTAATTTATAAGATGAAAAAAAAAAAAAATTATATTTTGGTTTCAATTTATACAACTGAAACAAACATATTCGCATTTTGAGTGCTGAAGACAAACAGCACCTTTACAGTTTTTACAAAAATATCTTGTATTTCGTCTCATGTTGTCATTTTCCTTGCAAATTTGGCATTTGGATTTGTTTTTTAGAAATTCGGCTCCCCTTTTTTGAGTAACAGTCATTTCTATAAATGTTCAATTATTTGACTTTGTTTTGACTAACCTTGTATATTTCATCCAAAAAGGCTTCTACCCCTGATCTGCTTACAAAATTGCACATTATGTGTGTATTTTTGCTACGCTCATTAACATATGAGTAAACTAGTTGTTCGGAAAGTTGACATAAAAATTGTCTTCGTGCACCCTGATTTTTTTTAGCTGACATATTTTCGTCATTATAATATAACTAGCCAAGGCCATTATGTCAAGCATATTAAAGAAAAATCCTCCGTTTTGTAGTGTACTTCGTTAGCATTTGGTCCATCACATCTACACCAGATTTTGTTGCGTTGTAGTGAAGAATTGCTCCTGGTTTCTTTTTTATTCCAAAGACAGATTTGTCACTATGGACCGTAGATAGTAGAATAACTGCTTTATTTTTCTTTGGTACATATGAACATATTGCAATGTCATCCTTAAATCCAAATTCGGTGGAAAGAACTTCTCTTTTTGGATTTTTTTCATTTCCAAGGGAATGCATCGTTTATTGTTTCTTAGTGTTCCGACAAACCCAAGACGAATTTCCATTAGCTTTTTACATAAATCCAATGTGGAAAAAAAATTGTTAGCAACAATTGTTCTTCCGGAACCTTTGTAACGCATAGCAAGGCGCATTAATTCATTTTCTCCTTGTTTTTCGGCTCGTGCTTCACCTGACTCTCTACCTGTATAAAAGTTCCCCTCTAATGGAAAATGCGTTTTAGCATCACATGCCCACCAGACTTTTATCCCATATCTTGCTGGCTTGGAAGGGATGTATTGAGTGAACTTCGTTCTTCCTCTAAACGGAAAAAGCTGTTCATCAACTGTGATGTTTTCATATGGCTTAAAATTATTCCTTAAGTTTATATTTAACAGGTTCCAATATCTCTTATTGGAGCTGCTTTATCCGTTTGAGATCTAAAAGATCTAGTTCGGTTGTCGTCAAACCGAATAAGTCGTAAAAGTATCTGGGATCTTTTCAACGACATAGTTGCAAAGCGGCATCTTGAGTGTTATTATGTGTTGCTCCGCCGCATATCAAAATGCCTATAAAAGCCTCCAATTCCGACATTGTTATTGGATTCCAATGTTCATTCTTTTCTTCGAAATATTTCTTCCCATTTTTGTTTGTCTCAATTATTATTATTTCTTTAATATTATTTGTAAAAAAAACGGTTGAATATATCTAATGGACAAACATCTGTGCAAGTTGGTCCCCCGGAACCTCTCAATATATTATGCGGCGCAAATTTTCTTAGAGCTGGTGGTGACTTTGGCCACTCTGTTCCATCCTTACCATAAAAAAAAGAATTTGAAACTGATTTTGTTTGGTTATCTTCTTCGTTCTCGCTTTCATCTTCGCTATCGCTTGATACTGTCATTTCATTGTCAATATGTAAATCTTCTTCGATATCAGAAGCTTCTCCATCTACTTCATTATCCTCATCTTCAATACGACCTTCATTTTCAATATCGTTGGCAATTGCCTCAGCCAATTTTTCAAAATAAGTTGGATCAGATTTTAAAACTGTCTCCAAAACTTTATCAACTTCACAACTCATTTCAACACACCAACTAGCAACACAGAGAATAACTAAAACGACTTCTCAGTGAAGTAAAGAAACAAGTTGATAAATTTTTTCAAACAGAAAATAACTGTAATTCTCTTTCTGTACTAAAAAAAAAAAACGAAAACATAATTTTGCTGTGTAAAACTTGCCAACAAAAATCAAAATTTAAAGCGTATGCTTATGAGTAAGAATTTTTTTTTGCATTTACATTTGAATAGTTATATTCCTTATGAGTTTGTAATTTGTGTTTTTGCTTTGGCCCTCTCAGAGAATTTGCTTTTGCTTTTTTACTTTACAATAAATGTTCAGGATTGGTTGGGCCTAGCTAGGCCCAGGTGGATACGATATGCACAAAAATTTAATTTGGCCAATTGGCAAGCCCACGGTGTTAAAATTAAAATTTTTTTCTCATTTTCTTATAAAAAAAACTATTTGATTGAGGGATACATAAAGTTTCGTTCTAATATATATAATAGTTATATGAAAGAAATACGAAAAAAGTCAAAAAGGGCCTAGCCAGGCCCAGGTATACACTTAAGGGTTAAAAGAATAACAAATAAAATGTCAACAATAACATACATATGTATATAATACCATAATTAAGCCCCACCTTGAATTTATTTCTAAAATTTTATACACATGTTGCACTAATATGCAATTAGATAGACTACAAAAGCTACAGAATAAAGTTATGAGGTCAATAATCAAATGCAACAGATATAGCCCAATCCAACACATCCTAAATACTAGACGTATGCACAAATATATTTGTATTCGATTACAACTAGTTGTAGGTACTCTTAGTGCTAGTGAATACTTGTACGATCGTGTCATGTGCTTTTAACGAATTGGTTTGACTACATAAAACGAGCTCAAAACTTCATATGTACCACATGAAGAACATGTTCAGGTGTGAGTTCTTACAAATCGGAAGAATTATTTTAATATTCTGTGCATGTATAATTAATTATGTGAAAAATATATATAAATTTATATATTTATTTATAAATATATTTATTTATTTATTTATATATACATTTATTTATTTATAAATAGCTATATCTTAAAAGGCATTTTAAATGAAGACTAAAAATTTCGCAATTAAGGGATATAAAATTGTAAGAAAGAAAATAAAGTGATAAATACGAGTACTTAGAAATTTCTTTTTAAAAATGTGTGTTGGTATTCCAAAGACTAATTGTATAGATTACGAATTGCCGTTTGAATATGAGGCGCCTATAAGAACACAATTCTTCTTTTCATAATTTGTTTAATAATACTAATTTTTTTTGCTTAAGCTCTCTATGTTACATATGTACACATGTATATATGTATATATATATATATATATATATATATATATAGTATATATATATATATATATATATATATATATATATATATACATGTGTACATATATATATATATATATATATATATATATATATATGTACACATGTATATATATATATATATATATATATATATATATATATACTATATATATATATATATATATATATATATATATATATATACTATATATATATATATATATATATTTATATATATATATATATATATATATATATATATATACTATATATATATATATATATATATATATATATATATATACTATATATATATATATATATATATATATATATATATAGTATATATATATATATATATATATATATATATATATACATGTGTACATATATACCTGTTAAGAATACAAATTGACAAAGGCCATATATTGCAAATTGATCTTTACCCAATTACGAAACAAACTTCAATGAAAGGGTAAACACATTTTCATAAATACTCATCTATTATATAAATAGGCAAAGAAAAATTTTTAGATTCCTTTTTCTCCTTTGTTTGCCAACCGATTTTCTTCATTCTTTTACCAAATTGTAAACATTGTTGAGCTTTAGTGACCCGACTATATATTATTTAAATCGGTTCAGTATTAAAGGAATGAAAGGCTCCTAAGGTTTACACCACTACAAATGCTAAAAACACACACGTACATTCGCTTATGTAAGTGTTTGTTAGTAAAAATATAATCAAAGCTGAGAGTTTTTAAGAGTACCTACATATTACATATGTATATGTATGTGAGTAATAAGATTTTTTCTCTTCAAATGAGTGAGAGATCTGAATGAAAGAGATGATAATTATATATGGATGTAAATGGTCATTACAGTTTTGTTTTATTCGGAAAGAAATTTGAAAACAGTTATTATTTGTTTTGCATATACTTATATATGTACGTTTTTTATGTGTTTTGTTTTTTAAGCCACAAACTTTAATTTGTTCCCGCACTTTGTTAAAAAGTCAGTGATTATTAAAGAGGTTAATATTAAAAAATTTAAATTTATATACATATTCATTAGCATTAATATTTGTTATTTTTATTTTATAAAATTTTTTCATCAATACATACATATGTATGTGAATTTAGTTTTTGAATTAAAATGCCACGACCACGGACAGTATCTGGTCGAAGAGAAAGACGGAGACGAGCAAACCAATATATTTTGAGGAATAGTTCAAGAAATATCGACATTTAGTCCAATAGTTTTAAATGTGCTTTAAATATTGTTCCAAATAATTTTGTCATTCATAATTGACAAAAAGGTACCAATAAAATTGAAAATAATAAATTTGGTCGAATTTCGACCATGGGGCGAACACTAGTCTCTTTAAATGATTTGCAAATACTCGTTGTACCACATGAAGTGGTACATATTTTTTCGGTACTTGATTTATCCTATTTTTCATATTTTTTTCACATATCATATTTTTTAAAAAACTTATTTGGGTGTGGCTACATGCCTGAAGGTCCAATTAGCGAGACGCTGAAATCGCAAACGCTGCGCAAACGCATCAGCTGATCCAATCTGTAATAGCCCTATTACACTGGTATACATGTTGGCCAACATGCTCGACAACATACCAAATCTCCTGGTGTAATAGCATGTCGCGAGACATGTTGGTCGGTTTTCAAAAAATTTTTATTTTCTGATGTTCGTGGCGTACCAACATACTGTTGTAATAACGTGTCGGTCGTACTTCATGCAAAAATGCAGTTCATTTGTTGCCGTTGCCGTAGACGTTTCTGTGCGTTGATCGGAAAGTTGCAAAAAAATGTCTTTCAGTAACGTTTGTTTGTGGGAAAAATCAATTGGATTATATAAAAACCTGTCGCAATTGTGGAAATAAAAACATCAGATTAATACCACAATAGACAATTAAATATTATTGGGTAGGTATAGCATATACCTCTGGCCATTTACTGAAATAGTCCATTACCACAAGTACATAACGATTTCCGGCTTCAGTGACGGGAAAGGGACCTGCTACATCCATTGCGATCCGCTCGAATGGTTCTCCTGAGTTATATTGTTGTAGCGGTCCCCGGCTTCTTCTTACTGTGCCTTTGGCTGCTGTGCACTGTAGGCAGTTTGCTCTCCAGTCGGCTACGGCTTGTTGGCATCCAACCCAATAAAAACGCTGCTTCAGTTTCTCAAGTGTTTTTGTTACTCCAAGATGACCGCCACTAGGTCCATTATGAAACTCCTGTAAAACTTTACTTATCTTGGAGTATGGCACAACTATTAAATTTGAAGTTGTTTTGCCATCTACACTTTCCCATACGCGGTATAAACACCCTTTTATTACCTTGAGGCTGTTCCACAGAGCCCAATAAGATTTGGCGAGTGGGCTTTCAGCGGAAATTTCATTCCGGGTTGGTCGTCTGTCCTCTTCTTTGGCCGCTATAATTTTCCTTAGTATACCGTCGTCTCTCTGTGCCGCTGACCAGTCTTCATCAGGGCCGATGTGCATTAGCCGAACATCCACAACGCCTTCCTTTTGCTCGGTTCTAACACAATATTTACATTCTAAACAGCAGGGTCTTCCCGAAAAAGCATCCGCATTGTTATGCTTTGTGCCCCTTCTATGCTCAATGCTGAAGTCGTAGCTCTGCAGGCGCTCAATCCACCTTGCAGTTGCCCTTCAGGATTTTTAAACTGCAATAGCCACATCAGTGCAGAATGATCGGTCCTTAATGTAAAGTGTTGACCACACAGGTACTTATGGTAATGTTTAATGCATTCCAATACCGCCAGAAGTTCACGTCGTGTCACACAGTAGTTCCTCTCAGGTTTTGAGAGTACACGGCTATAGTACCCTATGACCTTCTCAGTGCCATTAACTACTTGGGATAGCACACCCCCTATGCCATAACCGCTCGCATCAGTATCCAGCAGGCTTGCAGCTACACTCGCAAAATTCGGCACAAAACGTCTGTAGTATGTACAAAGGCCCAAAAAGCTGCGCAATTCATGAAGATTTTTAGGTTGATAAAAGTCTCCTACTGCTTTTATTTTATCTTCATCTGTTGAGATTTCGTCTGCTGTAATACGATGCCCCAAATACTTTACTTCTTTCTGGAAAAATGCACATTTCTTCCAGCTGAGTTTCAATCCAGCTGATGATATCCGTTGAAGAACTTCTGCCATGTTTTTGAGGTGTTCCTAAAAAGTTTTCCCCAACACGATTATGTCATCTAGATATACCAAGCATGTCTTCCAAAAAAGTCCTATCAGTACCATATATATATATATATATATATATATATATATATATTTAAAATATGTCATATAAATTGTATTGAAATACTAATCAAAAGCCATTTGTGGTTGAAGTATGATTTTTTTTGTTTGTTAATATTATAATAATTTAGTGTGATATTGAATTTAATGATACCTCTTCTTAAAAAAAACATTTTTTTCATGAATATATATTATATATTATATATATATATTATATATATATATATATATATATATATATATATAATATATATATATATATATATATATATATATATAATATATATATATATATATATATATATATATATATATATATAATATATATATATAATATTATAAATTAAATACGTCATCCAATGAATATTCTTCAGCTTCTGAAGATTTGCTCTATATATCATTATAATATATATTATTATCACATTTTTTAATGAGATCATTCGTTATTTTAAAACTTTCCTAATATAAAGTAGCGAATTCATAGTGTTTATATCATTCTATTTCGAATTTTCGTTCTTATGAGATGCATTCGTTCTTAAAGACGCGTTGCTATATGAAAAAAACCAAGAACTTCATTGCAAAAGTGGCTAATTCGCTGAAGGGATTTCCATTTAGTGCATTTTTATATTCATATACATTTACCAAAAAGTCAACTGTTGAATTCCTATTTACCTTTCATATGAATTTAGTTTCTGACACTGATGTTCCAAAGCTGTAATATCTTCTACAGATTTTAATATTAAGATTAATTACTCTTTTGAATAAATAAATCTTTTGATTAAAATAAAGAATGCCAAAATATGCTATATATATATATATATATATATATATATATATATACATATATATATATATATATATATATATATATATATATATATATACATATATATATATATATATATATATATATATATATATACATATATATATATATATATATATATATATACAGTGCAGTAGTTTTGAATGAAATTCGTCGCTATCAAAATAGTACTGATTTGTTGATTAGCAAATTGCTCGTGAATTTGCAAATTGCTCTCTTCCCAAGCTATATTCATGACTTCCATCGCCGGACAGTATTTCACTGATGCAAAACCCTATTGATCTATAATCAAATGTAAACTAATAATATGATAATTTGCTATTGAAAATGCCACTAAGGTATGTACTTCTGCAGGAAAAATTATGGGTGCAAACAATGCTTGTCCTGAATCAACTCCAAGTACTGTCTGCCACTTAAAATTATCCGGAAGATGTTTATACCTATCACACACACCTTTTCGGATTCTTGGGAACCTGTAGAGTTTCTGAGCTTCTTGGACACCCACAACACGTCTGTGTCTCCTAAAATATAAATTTTGTTTTATTTTATTTCATAAATTTTACTACAATCAATACTTACATCAGCACTTTGATATTTTAAAACACAACAATGAATAAAATTAATATTCTTGACTTAACATTTTATTTTATTTGAGAAAGGCGAATTAATTAATTCGCCTTATATTTGACATTGTGTTTCACAAAAAGATGCTTTGTTGTAATGTATTCGCTTTGCATAGACCTGATAATTGTACCATAGCAGCGTTCAAATAAGCATTTTCACAATTTGCCGTGTAATAGGCCGATTACACTGGCGTACATGTAGGCCGACATGCTCGACGGGGAAGTTTACGTTTTGCTATTACACTATCAAACATACTTCAGTACCAATGTGGCCATATAAAAATATCTACAGCTAAACTGGCTTTAAAATAATGCTAAAAATGCTATAAATAATCCTAAACTGCAAATTAATAATGCTAAAATTTTAATTTTATTAACTTTTGTTACCTTAGTCAATATATTTTTATAAATGGTTTATTTTTCATAATGCTCCTTATAAACAGGTATTGCACATCATTTCAATGAAACAAACTGATTAAAAAGTAACAGAATGTATATTGAAGTATATGTACATTCATAAACAAAATGAATGTTCTTCAGCTTCTGAAGATTTGCTCGATATATCAAAATAATATATATTCTTATCACATTTTTTAATGAGATCATTCGTTATTTTAAAACTCACTAATATAAACTAGCAAATTCGTAGTGTTTACATCATTCTGTTTCGAATTTTCGATCTTATGACATTCATGCCACTAAAATCGGGTTGCAAAAGTGGCTAATTCGCTGAAGGGATTTTCATTTAGTGCATTTTTATATTCATATACATTTACCAAAAAGTCAACTATTTAACCATTCATATGAATTAAGTTTCTGACACTGATACTCCAAAGCTGTAATTTGTTTTGCAGAAATTGCAATTAAGTCTAATTACTATTTTGAATAAATAAATCTTTTGATTAAAGTAAAGAATGCTAAAAAATGCTATATATATATATATATATATATATATATATATATATGTATATATATATATATATATATATATATATATATATATCTACATACATCTATATATATATATATATATATATATATCTACATATATCTATATATATATATATATATATATATATATATATATTGTGACGAGCCAAAAGTCAGAGTTCGTTTTTGGCGCACATGAATCCTGTAAGTTAGTTATTTTTTGCCATTGCTTCTCCTTATGTATTATTGCTATTTTGAAATAAGTATATTTTTAATTAGACCATGATAAAGAATCGTTACTATACTTTAAACAAACATGGAACATTGAATTACTAATCTTGAGTTTACTTTCAAGGATAAATAATACAATGTATATTATATAAATTTAGAATTAAATTTAAAATATTAACGGCCGTTATGCGGCGACATCTGACACCAAATCAGGGCAACATAGATCAGAAATTATTAAATGTTACAACACTGCTGTCCTCAACAGCTTATGGATTACTTATGTATGTGTAAACAAACACCATGAGGCTGTAGATTCGTAAGTTCAACGACGACACTACATGCACAAGGGGATAATAGTTATAAGACAGTTGATTTACAAGTAGAGGATCAGTGAGTCGCCGGCCAGCAACTTGGTAAGACGTGTAGAGTTAACTTAGAATATTATTCAATTTAACTCAACTAGTCAAACGAAGTAAGAGAGGTCGCTTCTAATTGGGTGAGATAGAATTTTATTCACCACCCCAGTAGAAGAAATTCCCTCTGCCGTGTCTTACTGCAGACTTTGTCTTTCGTAGGCAGGATAGAACCTTGTTCACCCTGTCTCGTTGACTATAAGTCAGTAAGTTCGTCGTCGCCGTGCTGCGATTCCTACGGGACCCTCCAGTGCGTAAGAGCGAAGGGAGAACGTCTAACTTCGGCGGGCTGAGGCTGATGCAGAATTTTATTCGCTCATTGGCAGCAAGTCGGCGTTTAGACTGTGGGCAGCGACCGTGAGTCGGGGCAGAATTTTATTCTCCCGCCTAAACAGCGTCTGCCAAATTCCCCATAAGCATAAATATAGCGCGGTGTCGGGCGAGAGCATTTATTTAGAGAGACCACTCGTGTTGCGTACGGGTGTTTAACGGAAGCGTGTTGTCGGTGACTTGGTGTCAGAGTCTAGTTATAAAGGAGATATACAGCTAGGTTAAGAGAACTGCGAATAAATAATTACACTAGGTCACAAATAACAAACTTTTGTCTGTTATTTGTTTCTAGCATACTTTTTCTCATGGATTTGGACCTACTGAACACGAAAATGAATTTTAAAAATTTTTCTGTCGATTGGTTTGCGAGATACAAATTTTTTAATTTTTTTTTTTTAATTTTTGGAGGTACACTTACTATTTTGAGCATATCTTTAGTCTTCTTTGACCTATTATATCCTACTACTACTCAAATTAAAGACAATTGAGCCGTCTACAACTTATTCTCAGAAAATTTTCAAATCGGGTTAGTAGTTTTGATGTTGGCGGCTTAAAAAGGTTAAAAAACTGGGTTTTTTTAGTAAAAATGTGGCTGAAAAATTCATATAAAAATTCATATAAAATATTAAACGCGATATTAACAGCGATTTTAATTTTTTTACGTATAGCTGACACTTTTCCAAAGAAAATAAGCCCTTACTTAACAAAATCTGATGAGAAATGGCCGACTTATTATTTTTTTGGTAAACGACCGAAATTCCGCTATTTCACGATTTTTTGATTTTCATTATTTGCACAGCTTACCTACCCAACGCAAACGAATAAATACATTTGAACTTAATTTAAAATAAACAAATTAGTCTTCGTATATTATTTTTTAATTTATTTACAGCACTACATGCTCATACATATTTAAACATAAGGAGACACGGTTATCAATTGCATTTCAAAACTGTCTGTGAAAGTGTAAAGAAGTTAATATTTAGAAAACGCAAGGAAGACAATGAGTAAAAGACTACGTGTGTTCGAGTGTTTGAACGATCCAGACAATTTCTGCAATGTTTGTGGCCAGTTTATAAAAAAAAATCACGCACACAAGTTTACTCCAGCAGTACAATTGCACTATTTGAATTATTTTGGTATTTCACAAAATATCACAGAACCATGGACACCTAAGTCGCTGTGTGATCTTTGCTATATAATCTTAACCAACTGGGCAGCTGGCGGAAGGTAAGAATTTTTATTTAAACACATTATACATAGCGAATATAGTAATTTATTTTAATTTTAGCCGCCATATGAAATTCGATACACCAATGATGTGGAAAAAGCCGCTATGCCATTCCACAGACTGTTATTTTTGCCTTACCACAAACAGTGGGGTAGGAAGATTTTTTAAATGGAACTACGCTCAAGTGGGATCGTTTGCGCTTCCAGTACCACATTCGCATGATGTGCCATATCCAGTGTGCCCTGGTAAATCTCTTCAAAAAGCAGAATCGTCAGAAGAAGAGTCCGAGTCAAATGCAAGCGAATTTGAGCCGGGTGCAAAGCGAAAATTACTGTCACAGGCCGAACTAAACGATTGGGTGCGCGATTTTGGTCTCACTAAGGAGAAATCCGAACTTTTTGCGTCTCGGATGATACAGTGTGGATTTGCGGCTTCAGAAGTGAAAGTATCAGCGTACAGAAACCGTCACAAGGAGTATGCAAAATTTTATACAAAGAAAGACCAAATATGTTTTTGCAGCGACATTTCAGGCTTGTTCCAAGAGCTTCACCAAATTCACAACCCCAACGAATGGAGGTTGTTTATTGACAGCAACAAAGAGAGCTTGAAGGCAGTTCTCTTACATAATGGGAATGAAAAGCCATCTGTTCCTATTGCTCATGCGGTTCATTCAAAGGAGAACTATGAAACTATGGACATTTTGCTGAAATGCATAGAGTATAGGAAATACAATTGGAAAATATGCGCCGACCTTAAAGTTGTGGCCATTCTGTGTGGACTCCAAGGAGGCTATACGCGACATTGCTGTTTTCTGTGCCTTTGGAATAGCCGCGCTGATGATCAGCATTATATAAAAAAAAAATGGCCGGTACGAACGAAACCTGTAGTTGGAGAAGCGAATGTTCAGCGCAAACCACTAATAGAGAACCGTGAAAATATAATACTTCCGCCGCTGCACATAAAATTGGGTTTGATTAAAAATTTTGCCAAAAAATTAGACAAAGAAGGTGAAGCTTTTGCCTATTTACGGTCAATTTTCCCTTACCTTTCGCTGGCAAAAATTAAAGAAGGAGTCTTCGCAGGACCCGAGATAAAAAAAATTTTGAAAGATGAAAAATTCCCAAAGCTGTTATCACCCATCGAAGCCGCAGCATGGAATTCCTTCAGGCTTGTTGTGGAAAACTTTTTAGGAAACAACAAAAGCCCGAATTATAAGGACATAGTTGAGGATCTGGTAAAGAACTATGAAGCCATGGGAGTGCACATGTCACTTAAAATACACTTTCTGCATTCTCATTTGGATTTTTTCCCTGAGAATTTAGGAGACGTGAGCGACGAACACGGCGAGCGCTTTCATCAGGAATTGAAGGCTATGGAACGACGCTATCAGGGCATCTATGACACGGCTATGATGGGTGACTATATTTGGACCCTAATACGTGAGACCGATTGCAGCGGATACAAAAAACAAAGAAGAAGTCAGCAGTTTTTCCACATGGCATAAAATGTACACTTATATCTTTGTTTTTACTCATTTTTTTTGTTTTTTTCGTTAGTTTAGCTAATTGTGCGATACATTGAGCATGTAGTGCTGTAAATAAATTAAAAAATAATATACGAAGACTAATTTGTTTATTTTAAATTAAGTTCAAATGTATTTATTCGTTTGCGTTGGGTAGGTAAGCTGTGCAAATAATGAAAATCAAAAAATCGTGAAATAGCGGAATTTCGGTCGTTTACCAAAAAAATAATAAGTCGGCCATTTCTCATCAGATTTTGTTAAGTAAGGGCTTATTTTCTTTGGAAAAGTGTCAGCTATACGTAAAAAAATTAAAATCGCTGTTAATATCGCGTTTAATATTTTATATGAATTTTTATATGAATTTTTCAGCCACATTTTTACTAAAAAAACCCAGTTTTTTAACCTTTTTAAGCCGCCAACATCAAAACTACTAACCCGATTTGAAAATTTTCTGAGAATAAGTTGTAGACGGCTCAATTGTCTTTAATTTGAGTAGTAGTAGGATATAATAGGTCAAAGAAGACTAAAGATATGCTCAAAATAGTAAGTGTACCTCCAAAAATTAAAAAAAAAAAATTAAAAAATTTGTATCTCGCAAACCAATCGACAGAAAAATTTTTAAAATTCATTTTCGTGTTCAGTAGGTCCAAATCCATGAGAAAAAGTATGCTAGAACCAAATAACAAAATGGCTGTTGCCTAGTGTTATTAAAGAGAAAATTAAAGGTGGTTCTACTTTTTCATCAGAAGAAATATAAATATTTGTAACGGACCCTGGCAGCCGCGAGCCTGCCCCAGCATAGAGCTAGAATGTGTCCTTACAATAGCGCCCGAGCAGGGACAATGAAATGAAAGAGAGTTCACCATGATCGAGTGCTTGGTTTCGCAAAGTTTCCTACTGTAAGGAGAGCGGGTTATTACGATTTAATAATTCAAACTAAAGACTAATGACAAATTGTGAAAAAAAACTTTGCTGTAAACAATGAAATAATTTGATGATTACATGACCATGCAAAGAGAACAGTGAGAAATTAATCTAGAGTAAAGAAAATTTTTTGCACAAATGTGAAAGAAAAAATTCGGGAAAAAATATATTTGAAATACATACAATCAGCAAGTTTGCATGAAGATGAATAATAACACAAAAATAATACATACAGAATTTGTAACCGTAAAATAAAGAAAAAAAAAAGAACTTTATACATAAACATAAAATATTGCTGAATCTTTTTAAATTCCCCAGAAAACAGTCTATGCTAAAATCGTCAATTACATGACAAGGAGTGAACACATTTCAAATACTGTAAATTCGGTTGATAATTAAGAAATTATATTAATATATAAATATATTGAAAACCATCTCTACGATTTAAATGAAAAAAAAAAAACGAGAACAGTTAATTAATATCAAGACACTTTTGAACACAAGTCACTACCAGAATATTAGGAAAGAACTGAAAACTTGTGAATATTCCGATCAACAAGATTTTACTGAAATATCTGCGGTAAAGATGTTGAAAACATCGTGGGCATATTCCCTTAAACGGGATGACCTTTTGCAATATCTGACTGAATTTCAATTAGATGTCACGGGAAATGTGGATGAGCTCAGACGACGATGGGCGAAATTCCTTGGTACGGAACAGAGTCCAGAACATTTGGAACGTTTAATAGAAATACAGACACAACATAAAGCTAGTCCACCACCACTCAAGCAACTGGAGCCTCCAGCAAACAAACAACCGCCCAGACAACTAAGGAAGAACCAAGTGTCAGTTTTGGGCACGACCATCATGAACGTCCTCAAACTCCGGATATGGAATGTAGGACGCAAATTATCGATCAGGTAAGAAAGTGGGGATTATTGTACGATGGCACACATGATCCACTGGAAATAATAGAACGCATTGAGGAGCTAACACAAATGTACGGAATTGCACTGGACCAACTCACAAAAATTACGCCAGAATTTTTGTGTGCGCGAGCGTTGGCCTGGTATCGAAATAATAATGAATTCTGGAGTACCTGGAGTAGTTTCAAAACAGATTTCTGTAGATTTTTCCTCCCCACACACTACTACGAGACACTTGATGATAAAATCGATAAACGCAAACAAGGCACCAGAGCGCCTTTTAAAGATTATATGCTTGCTCTACAAAATCTTATGCGACATTCGAACCTTAGTAAAGAACAACAGCTGGAGAGAATCTTCAGTAACTCTCATCCGGATTACCAATTGTATATCCGTAGAAACGACTTCACATCCATTCAAGAGCTCGTGGCTGTGGCAGATGACTTAGAACATATTAAAAATTCGCGCAATGCCCAAGTAAACCAGCCTGCATCGTTCTCAGCTCAAGACAGTAAAAAGCGTCAACACATTATATGCAGTTCCTGCGGCAAGGAAGGCCACCGGGCAGATAGATGTTATGATAATTCATGGAATCCAGGAAACCCAAGCCAAAGGGCAGCAGACTTGAGAGAGACCCACCGACCATCCCACAAAACATGTCTCATCAAACAAAACATCCTTAAACTCCGAAGAAACGCGAATCACGGCAACAATAATTATTGGGGATGAACTGATTACCGCTACCATCGATACTGGAGCCTCGCGAAATTTTATTAATCCAGATTTTGTTAACAAATTGCGAGGTAAACCCAAAATAATCAATCGACAAATAGAAGTGTTCCTAGCTGACGGGTCTATGACGAATGTGACCCAGGGTGTACGATATCGTGTTACCCTGGGAAAGAAATCTAAGAAGTGTGTTTTTTACCTAATGCCGGGATGTAGTGAAAATCTTCTCCTAGGGCTGGAGTTTTTGCGAAGTTTTGACGCTACTATTAGCTGCGCGGGACTGTCTACTAATTGCACCTTCAAGAATTTTACAACAGAACATCAGGGAAACACCAAGGTTTCAGGCCCAATGATACCGGTGTCCTTAGCGACCCAAAAACAATATCCCATTCATCCATCAACGCTCACACTTAATGTTACCTTTGAAAGCCAAGATGTAGAGGAGCAGAAAAGGGTAAAAAAATTTTTAGCGACTAAGCAGCATCACGGGCCCATCGAATAATGCGTCCCATAAAATAGTAATGAAGGACGATCGTCCCATCAAACTAAGGTATACGCCTCGAAACCCTGCTATGCAAGCCATAATTGACGAAGAAGTCAGCAAACTACTTGCGCAAGGATTCATCGAGCCTTCCAAAAGCCCCTATAGTTTTCCCATAACATGCCCATGGCTGAGTAAAAGAACAAAAGAAGTAAGTGAACAACCAGAGAAATTCCCCGGTTATAGTATTGTGAATGGTCAACTATATCGATATTTTCCGCGTGGTCTAAATGATCACGATTCAAATCCTTGGAAATTGTGTGTTGCCACACCGTTGAGACGCCGCACATTAGAGGAAAATCACGATCACGCAACCGCCGTACATCTTGGTATACGCAAAACCGGAAATAGAATTGCCCTGCGTTATTATTGGCCGGGGATGTTCCGAAATATTAGCCGGTATATAAGAAAATGTGAATCGTGTCAACGTACCGACCAAGAGCAGGAGCAAATTTTATCGAATAACGTCCACTCAAACAATTCGAAAAATATGAAATATATGGATAACCAATCGTGTCGTAAATATCGCCCTAACAATGGTCCGAATCCAACACGTACGTCAAGGTAATAGCCCTATTACGCAGAAATACGCAAGAGTGATGGCATGCTTTTTTTGTACTTCTTATTTGGTTTGATATTTAAACATTAAAGCTGGATTCACCCATGGTTTCAGAACGAATTTCACGTTCGGAAACAACTTTTTTTATATGTAGTTTGACGTTTCTGTTTTAGAGAGTGAGAGAGCGAAAGAGAGTAACGTATTTCGGAACCTGAATTGGTTTAATTTTAATTCATGTTCTGAAACATTGCAACTGTGCTGCCAGAAAGTTTAATTTCTTAAGTGAAGTAGAACTGAGATGCCACAGCATATTATATGTACATATGTATAGTAAAATACAGAACTTGTTTTATACTTTTGTATGTATAACAACACACTTGTTTCGTATTGTTTGTGTATATATTAAAATACGGAGCATTTGTTTTGTATTAAAAAATATATAACTGGTTAATATTGTTATAAATAAAATTAAATAAATAGTGATATTGCCCAATTGTAAAACTCACACACATAGTTTACAAAATTATTTCACATGGTAGCCTTGATGTTGCAGAACAAATGCGCGAATTGGGTGAATCGCTTCAGAGCATACTCTCAAAAAACTGGAAATGTTGACGAACGTCAATATCGTTCTGAAACCATGGGCGAATCCAGCTTTAGTTGATATATATGTAGATATACATAGCATATTCAATAAATTAATTTGCTACATAACTTGTTTTTCTTTATAAAATCAATACTGTACATATATTTTGTACAATAATGTTAATGTTATACATACGTATGTATGTATATGTAGATATATGAACGCATGGCCACAAATTTTTGTTGTACAATATTACTATATATGTAATTTATGTATGTACATGCAGACAAATGTGTCGATAATGTTTAGCCACCAGTGCTATGCTATGGAGACAACCCGATAACAATTAACACAATCTTGCACTACTGCATGTCAGAAAAATTCGAAACCATATTCATGACTGAGGGCGAAGTCAATCTCGGGATCTAAGGCATCGTAGTCTTGTGTTCACTACTTCAGCCAGCAGCACCCTTATAAAATAAATGTATTAATAAAATTATAATTTAACTATATATATAATGAAGATATTACATCGATCACAAGTTTATAATAATATATTGCACTATTTATACAATGTCGTACGTTTTCTGTACAAACGCAAAAAGGAAAGTATCATCACTGTTTCAAGCAGATGTTTTGATTTTTTTGTTTTTAAATGATAAACACAAGCTATTCTGTGACATTTTGCACAAACGTAAAAAGTTTCAAAAAATAAACATATATTTTCCATATCCATTTTAGAATATACATACATATCTTCTTTTTTAATATTACCACTCAAATAACTTCAAACACTACAATTTGTTGTATGTACATATATATATATATATATATATATATATATATATATATATATATATGTACAAACACAATTTTTTTTGTAAGAACATATGGTGCGTTTTTAATTATTCTATAAGCGGAGTTGCGTTAACACTTGCGCTGCGCAGCGCTTGCGTTCGCGCTTGTGATTTCAGCGTCTGGCTAATGGAGCCTTTATTCGATGCAGACCTCTACTACATACATTAAATGGCTCTATATTAGGCAAAGACTTCAACTTAATAAGCTTACCTATATAAACAAAATGAAAAATGGAAACGCCCCGGAATATCTAACGGATCAATTAAGATATGTCAACGAATGCCAAACCTACAGTCTTCGAAATGCAAGTGATTTTAGAATACAAAGTACAACTAATAACGGAATGAAGAAATGTTTGTTATACAAATGATTAAAAATATTTAGTGCACTACCAACTAATGTTAAAAATTAAAGAAATATTAATATATTCAAAAGAAACTGTGTTCAATTCATTAAAACTAATACTTATCAGAGCAATGAAAATAGTGGTAATTTAATTTAACTAGATATATTGATAACTTAATGTAATTATTGTAATAATATGAAATTTATTTGTTGCTTGGTTAAGCAATGTCTATATGCATTTCATAGGCACTTTTTTTTCATATTATAACAGTACAATGACAGTATGTCAAATAGTTAATCTATTAGTAATTATTGTAAATTAAAAAGTATTTTGAATATATATATATATATATATATATATATATATATATAGTTAATAAATTAACTATTTGGCATACTGTCATTGTACTATTATATTATGGAATTTATTTTCTATATGCATTTCATTGGCGCTTTTTACCAAATCGTCAGTATATATATATATATATATATATATATATAAATATATATATATATATATATATATATATATATATATATATAAATATTTATATATATATATATATATATATATATATATATATAAATATTTATATATATATATATATATATATATATATATATAAATATTTATATATATATATATATATATATATATATATATTTATATATATATATATATATATATATATATATATATATTTATATATTTATATATATATATATATATATATATATTTATATATATATATATATATATATATTTATATTGTTACAAAGATTGGAAATAGATTTAAAATAAAACGACAATGTGGCTAAATGTACTTGGCAGCACTGCCAATTAATCTATAGTTGTCAAAATGTTACAACCCTGGTCAACACTATATAGATAATATTCAAATTAACGGAAATGGAATACTCCAGAATATACAAGATCATTCAAGGCTGTGCCAATAAGAGTAAACCACAACAACAACAAACCTAGCAACATAAATGCTAAGATATGTTATTCTTAATGATCTTGTATGCAAGCATTCGCTGCTAATAAAGCTAAACAGATCCACAAGTATACACAGCCATATACACGTAGAAGACGCAAAACCACACACTCATCCATACAACCACTCATAGTTACCATAGGCGAAACACACAGAACACTCATACATTCAACCACACATAGCTAACATAAGCAAACCAAACAAGCCAGCATTGTCATGTATACAAACACACACATGCCAAGTAAAATACAACCACCATACCCAGAACTTTCGCGAGGTTACCAGACGACGTCATTTTTGCTATATAAAGGCGCTGCCAGAGCTCAGAGAGAATCAGTGTGATATCAAACATAGACGTGTTAACATCGCTGAGAGTTGAGTAGTCCAAATACTCGTGTAAACAAAGTAATAAATAAAGGGTTGCAGCATTAAATTTCTTAAATTAATTTGTCCGTGTTTTAATTTGATGCAATAAAACGAATCCTTGAAGGATAAGTAATAAAACCGTTTTTACGAAAAGGTCTAAAAACGTAACAATTGGTGTCAGAAGTGGGATTGCAAAAATAATTAAAAGGACATTGCAATTTAAGGAAAAAAAAGGACATTATAAAATTAAAATAAATAATCATGAAATTTGATGAGCTAAAAGTTGAACAGCTGAAAAAGGAGCTCAGTAAGCTGGAATTGCCAACTGCAGGTAACAAGGCTGAACTACAGAAGAGGCTAATAGATGAGTTTAAGAATCGCGGCATGGACATCGGGACATACGAGTTTGAGGACAAAGACGATGTGCAGGTATGCCCTCCTGTCACGACCAGCGGCATGGACATAAATTCAATGTTCGCTGCTATGATGATCGAAATGAGACAGAACTGTCAGCAGATACAGGAGGCATCAAGGGTCAACAGTGAAAAGCTTTTAGCCGAAACTCAGCAGATGCAGGACAAGCTTGTAGCCGAAATAAGTGATATAAAACAGAACTCTCAGCAGATGCAGGAAAAGCTTGTAGCCGAAAATCAGCAGATGCAGGAAAAACTTGTAGCCGAAATACAGGAGTCAAATAAAGCCATGAACGAGACCCTGGTAGAGGTTTCTGAAGCCATTAACAGGAGGGTGGATTCTATCGAGAATAAATTCTCAGAGCTGGCGGATAGAGTCCAACATCTAGAAAGCGGTGGCCTGGAACTGCATGCAAAGGAGTTCGAAGAGAAATTGCATGCTCTAGAGGACAAAGTGCATAACCTGGAGTGTAGCGGCGGGCCAGTACGAGCAGTTGCGGAGGTTTCTGCGCGGGCAAAAGCGCCATGCTTCGACGGCAGCGTACCATTAGGCATCTTCAAATTCCAGTTTGAGACGGTGGCTAGCAGAAATGGATGGGATGCTGAAGAAAAGGCCATAGAGTTGATCTTGTCCTTAAAGGGCCCGAAGAGGTACTTGAGACTGTGCCAGTAAGCAGCAGAAACAACTACAATGAAATAATGGCAGCATTGCAGCGCAAGTATGGTGGTGAGCACAAGCGAGTTTTATACAGAATGGAATTGCGGTGTAGAGTTCAGAAGCCTTACGAATCTCTACAAGATTACGCAATGGAAATCGAGCGTTTAGTGCAACTCACATATCCAGGCGAGAGTCACCCGTTCCTGGACCATTTTAAAACTGAGGCTTTCCTTAACGGCATTCGCGACTCTGATGTTAAACTGGCGGTGTGCGCTACGCAGAAATCAACTTACGCTGAAACTGTGTCATTTGCGCTGGCTCAAGAGACTGCCAGAATGGTTTTCAAGCCACAGATATGTAAAGTGCGGAATGTGGATGTTTTGTCTGAGGAGGATAACAACCTAGTGGCTAGCGTTAAAGAAGCAATGCGACAACTGCTGGCAGAGAAGGCTATCAAAGAAAAGCCTAAGTGCTTTAACTGCGGAAAGATCGGTCATTTTCAGCGCACCTGCAAAGCATCAAGGAAGACAGGTAGAGTGCGGAATGTTGAGGTTTTGTCTGAGGAAGATAACAACCTAATTGCCAGCTTTAAGGAGGTAATACGACAACTGCTGGCAGAAAGTGATATCAAAGAAAAGCCTAAGTGCTTCAACTGCGGAAGGATCGGTCATTTTCAGCGCAGCTGCAAAGCATCAAAGAAGAGAGGTAGATCTGTTTTTCCACCAAGAAAGAGCATTGAGCATAGAAGAGGCACAAAGCATAACAACGCGGATGCTCTTTCAAGAAGACCCTGCTGTTCAGAGCGTAAACATTGTGATACAACCGAGCAAAAGGAAGGCGTTGTTGATGTTCGGCTAATTCACATCGGCCCTGATGAAGACTGGTCAGCGGCACATAGGGACGACAGCATGCTAAGGAGAATTATAGCGGTCAAAGAAGAAGACAGACGACCGACCCGGAATGAAATTTCGGCTGAAAGCCCACTTGCCAAATCTTATTGGGCTCAGTGGAACAGCCTCAAGGTAATAAAAGGCTGTTTATACCGCGTATGGGAAAGTGTAGATGGCAAAACAACTTCAAATTTAATAGTTGTGCCATACTCCAAGATAA